>JAJJWW010000626.1:0-279186 GCA_023531295.1 Papaver armeniacum
TAGAAATAGATACGGCGATAAAGGGTCCCCTTGCGGGAGGCCCCTAGAGGTGGAGAAAATTGGGCCGGGAGAACCCGAGAAAGCGTAACGGAGTAGGTAGTTGTGGATATGCATTGGGAGATTAAGTTAATCCAACAGTCACTAAAACCAAACGAAGATAGAGCATTTTTTATAAAATACCACTCCACTCTATCAAAAGCTTTTGATAGATCAATCTTGAGGGCTAGATATCCTTTTTTTGTTCTTATACTTTTTCATTGAGTGTATCGGTTAGTGAGCTATGATAATATTATTGTCCGTTATTTGTCTTCCCTAAGAAAGGCAGATTGATTTGGAGAAATTAACCTATTTAGGATGGGTTTTAATCTATTCGCTAATTTTTTTTGAAATTAGCTTATAGATTGTATTTATTGAGAAAATTGTCGGACCGAAACTGGGAGTTTGAGGGGTGGAGATTTTGGGAATAAGAGTAATGAAAGAATGGTTAAATTCCTTTTCCATAAGCCCTGTCCGGAAAAATTCTTGTGTAGAATTAATTATGTCTGGGCCCATTATGTCCCAGTTTGCTTTAAAAAAAACCCGGTTGGAAGCCATCTGGACCTGGAGCGCCCCAAGGGTTCATATTGGAGAGGATTGACCATATCTCTTCTTTCAGAGAATTTGGATGAGAAAAGAGTTTTCCGACTCCGACACGCAAGGTTGAATAATTCTTTTCAGATCTACATTGTAATTTTTTATTTGGGAAGCGCCAATTTGGGAAAAATGATTGATGAGAAGAGAGTTGATTTGGTCCCGATCTGAAATCCAGAGCCCAGAAGGATCTCTGAGGGAATGAATTGCATTTAATTTTTTCCTATTCAAAGCGTAGGCATGGAAATATTTTGTGTTTTGATCAAATTCCTTAAAAAATTTATCTCTAGAGAGTTGGTGGTAGTAATCATTTTTTATTTTATACCACTTTCCTAGTTCAGCTTGGAGATCTTTGAGAATATTTATCTTGAAGGCGATGTTTCCGGAATTGTAAATATTATCTATTTTTTTAGTAAGGGTTTTAATGTTTTTATGGATATTACCGAAAACATCATTATTCCACTGTGCCAAATCAGAAGTGAGGGATTTCAAGCTTGAGGAAAAAGTTTTGGGAGATAGGTCGGAAGAGTGAGAGTTCCAAGAGGCTTCAACTACTGATTGGAGAGTCGGGTGAGAAAGCCAAGACCTAATGCATCTAAAAGGTTTTTTTAATCTTTTGGTTTCCGGATTGGTATCTAAAAGGATAGGGGTGTGGTCAGACCCTACTCGAGTTAAATGACTAACCCTTGTATTTGGGAAAAATTGTATCAATTGATAGGATGTTAGAGCTCTATCTATCCTTTCGCAAATGTTCGCGTCTCCGTTTATGTTGTTTGACCATGTGAAAGGGGCGCCTTCATATCCCACATCTTGTAGTCCCAGAGAATCCACAATCTGTCTAACAAAAGTTTTACTACTTGAACTTGTATTATTTCCACCTTGCTTTTCTGCTGGGTCCAGTATTATGTTCAAATCTCCAATCAGAGTCCATGGTTTTTGGATTTGGCTCGCTAAATTTTGAATATGAGTCCATTGTATTATCTTCTCCTCAGCCTCGACTGCACCATAAATACATGTTAATTCGAACTCTTTATCATCATAAGTACCCTCAAAGTGACACACATTAAACTGGGCTGACACTAATTTTAGATCTACATTGTTATGTCAGGCAATTGCTAACCCCTTAGCTATTCCCACAGACGGAATTATGAACCAATCAAAAAAAATTGATTTTTTTAAAATAAGATCCATTTTATCAAAATGAGCTTTTGTTTCCGAAATAAAAACTACATCTGGTTTGAAATTAATATACAAATAGCCCAGATGATCTTTAGTTATTGGGGTTCCTATACCCTGAACATTCCATGATAGAATTCTCATGGAAAAGGAGGTAAAAGGGAATTTTATATGAATAAAGAAAAATAAATTTGAAAGGAAATAGTCAAAAATTGAAACAGATCACACAAAACTCAGCCAATGAAAACTAGGTATAGCTGAAAGCAACAAAGAAAACAAAGGACTTAGGAGGAAACCAAAGAAAACGCATTCAGAGGATGCGGACACGCTAAGAAGAGCTACGAATGGGGCGAGAGCTTAAATACAGGAATGCAAATAACAAAAGAGAGTCACAAAATTGAATCGAATATGAAAGACAAGGAACAATGTTCAAAGCTAAAAATTCACACACGAGTTGCAAAATTTTGGTCCCCTCTTATCTAGACCAATCAAGGTTTATGGAGCAGTCTAAGATTACAAAAGAAACTGTAAAATTCAAAAAGTCAAAAAACAAGGTGCGAGAGATGTTTGTGTGATCGACAAGCAAGAGTCTTGTATAAAATCTTTGAGAGGCTTCTAATTCTTAAACTACCCAGAGAAAAGAAGCTAGGAATGCCGTATAGCACGACTGGATGCAACAATAAACTTAATGAAATACCCGGTACTAGAACTAGAAAGCTACGTCTGATTAAAAAGCATAAACATAAAAAGATAACTAAGATAGCAACTGAAACAAATTACATAAAACACTAAGGATTAGCTACTAAACGAGAAAGCAAATATCGAACTAAAAGTAAAAGCAATCAAAATTAAAATAGTAGCAAAAAGATAAAACTTTTAGGCCACGATGGTAGATATCCTCAAATTCTTAACTTTAGTTCTGCTGTTGCATTGTGATCAGTTTCTAGATAGACTATTCTTCATTTGATTTTGCCTTGGTGTTACCACTTGAAGAATCCCCTTTGAACCATTGATGAGGGTAATTCTTCAAAGAATCTTCAGATTCAGATTCCTCCAATACCCTGATTTCAACTTGGCTTGGATTGGGAGGAGCCAAAGTCAATTCCAGGCCATCTAACCTTGGCCTTTTTGGAAGGATTGTCCCAATGGAAATAACTCGCATAAGAGACCGAGTTCCGAGGTAAAGCAAAGTGCTATCATTATTACTCACTCTTTGAGAAGATGAGGCCTCACTCCAAATGTTAGTTGCAAAATTGAAAGGGTTACTAGGCCTGTCTCTCTTCTGAATGACTTTCCACATATAAGAATCCATGTTTTTAATAGCCGGAGCAGCAATTTGAGCAGAAGGGTAAATATCCTCATGATCAGCACTACTAACTTATGGAAGTAATGATCCATTTTGATTCTCTTTATCATCATCTAATTGAGATATGTAGTCATGACAAGTTACCTCAGTTGCCTCTTGCTCCACAGAGGAGCTGGATATAGAGTCCTCAGATAATTCCATATTGTCTTGTACCATCATTGGTTGCATCTGTTCTTGTTGCAAAACCACTTCTTGCTGCATAGCAAGTAACACTTCATTTGCATGTGCTTGATTGACTTCAGCTTGATGTTGGGCAAGATCGGCTTGAATGCAGTTTCTCATCTTATGACCAATTAAATCACAGTATTCACAAAAGTTACACGGGAAATTGTGAAACTCAAAGTACAGGTTGACATAACCTAATTCATTTTCTGCATGAATCGTAAACCTTAATCTACTGCCTAAACCTAATTCTTGTTCTGACAGTGATAGAGAAACTTCCATTTCTTTTCCTAACTGGGTAAGAGAAAGATAAGATCTCTCCCATACAGGCTAAGTATCTCCTGAGATTATCACTTGTGACCTGAGATGGTGATGAATTGCTAATAGTAATGAAGAACATCTCCTCAGTTGGGTACCAATCTTCTAAGTCATCAGTATCTTCCCACCTCTTGATACAGAATAAGTCACCAAAAACTCTTCTTGTGGCCAAATTCAAAACCCTCTGCATCTCATAATCATGTTGAAATCTTATGATATAAATCCACTCACTAGCTTTTCTGACTGAGAGTCCTCCATGAATCTCCCATTGAAATAACAGTGCATTTTTTACATCCCAGCAGTTTCTTTCTACTGGTTCAGCAAAAGTACCAATCAGACATTTTGTCCATAAAAGATGTGTGTTCTGGTATCTTGATGGAATGATTTCATTAATATCAAATTGCCTTCCATTTCTCGATTCGTGGATTTGTTGAAGTTGGTTGGTAAGTTGAGAAACATCACCATGCCAGATGCAAACATGGTGATACAAAGAAACACATGCAAAAGCTACGGGTGTTGAATTAGAAATTGGCAAGATAGTGAAACAAAGATGTTGAATAGATTTCTTAACATGTATGAAAGGCCTTTGTGTTGCTATGTATTTCTTTTTTAATTAATCTTCAAGAGTATATATAGCAATTTAATCATCAACGGGGGGATAAATAAGTTTTGGAATCAATAAATTAGTATTGTAAACTCCTCTACCAGCGTGTTGCAGAAGGATAATCAGAGCATAATTAGTAAAACATGGGAAGAAATTCACCAGGTGTATGAATTATGGATGGGTTTCTTACAGATGTCAATAGAAATTATTCTAATCACTCCATTATCAAGAAATTTAATCAGTTTATCAGAGACCCAGTATTAAAATCTTGTCCTTTCCAATCGATGCAACTTGAAAAAACAAATTCAAATCATTACCTACCGAAAGAGGCTAAAGTTTGGATGAGTCGTGTGGATTTGGGTTGAATCGAGGCGGGATCTATTCAAATCTTATTTTTTTTGCTTCTTTTAACGATTTCTCTTCTTTTCACCATCTCTGTTCTTCATCTTCGTTAACATCACCCACTAATTTAGTTGATTTTGCACCTTTTTTTTTAAATAAACAAATCTCAAAACCAATTCGTTATTTTAGCTTTTCCATCAAAAAAACTTGAGCCAAAATCAAATCATTGTCGACAATATAGAAGCGGGATCGAGAGAAACCCATGAAAAGTGGATTAAATCCATTAAAATCTACAAAAAATCCTCTTTTCTAAATCTTTTAATCTGTTTTTTCAATTTCATCTCTTTCTTCATCTTCGGTTGTATCACCCACTGATTGTCTATCTGTTGAAAACATGATCTCAAAATTTAGCAGAACCTATGAATTCATTGACATGGTTACCATCAGAGCCCAAGAGCTGGCCGATTAGCCGCTCATGGAGAGAAAATTTTCAGAGAAAACTCGAAAGAAAACCGGTTTTTCGTGGGAAAGCGCTAAGGGGTTTTTCGGAAATATATCGATTATTTTATTTAGTGATTTCCTAGCCGCTCATGGTGAGAAAGTGAAAAATACTTGAACTCCCTACTATATGGGTTCAATACAAGGTTTGAAACACGCCCGTTTTTTCAAAAAAAAAAACACCCGTTAAAACGGTCACACCCATATACCGTGGCCGTGAGGGTCCCCGAACCCTGTGCCGATATAATGGCGATAAATAGGAAATAACGACAGTTTTTTAGGACCGTTTTTCCGTTTTTTCACACACGTTATAACCGTTTTTCTAAAATTGAATTTTACGTTTTTTCCATCTAAATAACATTTTAACGTCGTTTTTTAGACCATTTTTCCTGTTTTCACGACAGTTATAACCGTTTTTGAAAAAAAATGAATACAAAAATATTTTCTTACAATTTTTTATATTTTAAATTAAAGATTTAAAATTACAATTAATATTTTAAAAATAAAAGAATAAAATAATAATATATAGAAAACGTTATTAGACCCGTTATAACTGTTTCCACGCACGTTGTAACCGTTAAATAGGAATTTCAAACCATAATTATTTTTCATTTTCTATTTAACCGTTATAACGCCCGTTATTTTAGAATAATGTATAAAAAACGCGCCTTTTTCCTAAATAACGCGATTTTTGCCCTAAACGTGCTCACACCCGTCAAAACGCGTTATAACGGTCACGTCCAGTGGTCGTGACCTGAGCCGTGACCTGTTTTTCAAACCTTGGTTCAATATATAGAAGCCCCACTAAATGGATCCTCCCCTATCAACTCCATACTTTCACTTTTTAATATTTCTAGGCCCAAAACTTTAGATTTCAGGGCTTGGTAATAAAGTTTAGGGTTTGGGGGAAATTCGTAATACCAATGAAATAGGCTATAGGTTTCATTTCCAGATTCATTTTCATTTTCACTTTCTCTCACTTCTCTCTCGTCTCTGCTCAAAATTTTTTTAGGGTTTTCAGATCGTCAACGTCGTTGTTTTACAGAGAAGAAGAAAACGATTTTAGTTTCATCGATCTGTTTTATCGATGTTTATGATTCTATGCTGATGATGTTTAATTAATTTGCGTCAATTTAATCTGGATTTTTAGTTGATTAAAAGATATCTCAGGTATTGATTTAATTAGTTTTTGTTTCAATCGATTTATAGATCTAATTGATTTGATTCAAACTGATTTAACAACTGATCATCAATCTACTCTACGTAAGATTAATTACTTATGTAGATTTCCTGTTCGAAACTACTCTACGTAAGATTTGTTGCTTTATTCATTAGGTTTTCCTACTCAATTAATTCCAATTTGTTGTTCGAAACTACTCTACGTAAGATTTGTTGCTTGATTCATTAGGTTTTCCTCATTTGGTAATTCTATTTTCTTAGTTTAATTAGGTTTTGATTATAGTTTTTAGTTGATTTTATTTAGATCGGAGGAGCGGAACCACGTGATTTTTCATGAATCAACATATTTTGCATCTAGGTATGTGTTGATTATTGTTGTTGTTGATGATGCTGTTGTTAAAGTTCGATTTGTTGGTTTTTTATTTTGATTTTTTCATAATTTAATTTTATTGTGTTTTTTCTGTTTTCATCATTCAATTCGGATCTCTTCCTAATATGCTCGTGAAGATGGATCTGAGAGACGAGAAGTGAAGAAGAACTTTTGCGGTGGTTGTTATTGGATGAAAAGATTTATTGGATGTGCAACTGCTAGTTAATTGATGGGAATTTTAATGTCTATGATGTTGAAGGGAAGGAGTGCTTGGATATGGCCTCAGATATTGCAGTCAATGCACTAGGACATGGTGATGAAGATTGGGTAAATGCAATCAGCCAATTTTTTTTACTCAGTGCATTAGTAATTGTTAGTGTGAATGTTATTGTCTGATTTTAGTTAAGTTTCTGAATATTTTGTTCTATGCAGGATGATTATAAATCAATAAATGAATGGTATTTACTTGCCTTTGTGGGATTGGCCGTTTCTTTAGCAACTGACTAGGTATGGATTATGCATCTATTTACATTATTAAATAATTTTTCAATATCTGTTTGGTTTGAACTCATATTACGCAAATATCTTCATGCATCCGGTATAACTAACCGTTAAGGCGTCAAAACTAATTTTTCAAATATTTGTTCAAAATACCCAGTTAAAACCTGAAGTTAGATTTCGTGAAGTTGGAGAGGTCATTAATGGACATGCTTCTGATATCGGGGCTCTCTCGTGGTAATTTAATCATTCATTATAATTTGTTATCCTTACAAATTTTGCTATCTTTAATCTGTTAAAATAGGTGAAATCATACTGCGGACACGGTATTGGCGATCTGTTCCATTGTGCTCCTAACATTCCTCACTATGCAAGTATCCTTTGTGAGCTGGTCTTTGAATAGTATCAGTCTTATTTTTCTTAACCTAAAATATAGCTCCAAGTCACCTGTTTGTTTGTTTTTTTAATTGGTTCCAAGTCACATGTTATCATGTCCTAAATATGGTTGTTTGTTTTAGGCTGAATGAATAATGGTGCATTTCATCCCACTTGGCTCTATGCAGTCCGAAAGAACAAAAAAGCACAAGAACATCTAACTGAAACTAGTCCATGTTGTGTACATTATTAATCTATTTTTTAACTCAAGCAAAGTGGCTTTCTACTGTCAGTTCGTGTTAAACCTTGACAAAAGTACATGAAATAAAGTTGTTGGAGTGATGAAAGCATGGCAAACTTTTACAATTGAACCTATGATCAATGCAGGTTATAATTTGAGACTTTTAAATTGTGAAAACATTGTGTTTGAAAATGTGATAGGTGTTGTAAAACACCGTAATATCTATCTATTGTTTATGCTTTCTTTGCTATTTTTTCTTGTGAATTATGTACTTTACGTGTGTTTTTGAGTTATTAGGTACTCTGGAGTCACACGGAGGAAAAGAAGCGGAAATCATCCCAAATTGAGCAAAAGGGCAAAATTGTCATTTCATGGGCGAACACTATCTGGAGCCCAGTCAAGGTTAAGGGACAACTCTCTTTTGGAAGAGTATTAAACGACAACCAACATCGGTTAGGGGGCTGCTAGCTGTGTAGCCCTTATCAGAAGCCACCTAAGTGGGAATAACCATCCCATTCCTACACCTAAACCTAAATCGAGAGAAATGTTTTCTCTAACATTTATTTACTTCTCCACCTGAAATGATTGAGAGGCGATGTTACATTGAAGTCTGGATCGAGAGAAGAGAGAAAAATTCAAAGCTTGCTGATGCCATTGAGATGAAGATTTGAAGTAATTGGAGCTGAAATTGAAAACGAAATCAGTGAGTTCAAGATAAATGGAAGATCGAGAAGAAGCTAGGGTTCACTATTTTAGGGTTCAAGTTGAGAGAAGAAATGAGAATCCGTGATGATTGAGTTGTTGAAGAATCGAGAGGAATGGGTATTCGAGTTTAGTAAATCTGTGATGATTCTCAAGGTTTGTCGAGATGGAGTTCTGATTAAGAAGATATGAAGAAGGGTTTGAATCGAATACTGTGTAAATCTGATGCCGCAAAGAAGATGGGTTTGATGTGAATTTGAAATTGGTGACGAGATGAAGGGTTTGTGGTGTTTGATTGATAGCTTTGAAGGATGGGTTTACGAGGAGAAGCAATTGCGAGATGAAGATGGCTGTCTTCTGAAAATGGGTTTGAAATTTGGATTCGTCTGTGGTGGAGTTTGAAGCACCGGATGAATTGAAGGCTGTGTGTGTAGAGATGGTGGTACTATTGCGGGTTGCGAGTGGAAAGACATGGAGGTGGTGACACAATGAGAGTCCCAGTCTTTGGTTGTATCTGTGATGGAGGTATTGGAGCCAGAATGAAGCCACATATGATGAAGGAAGTGGTGAAGTCGGCCAATTTGGAGCTGGTGATGTGAGTTTGGTTTTCCAATTGGTGGATGAACGAGGTTGATGAAATTGAGTAGAATCGGAAGATGGGCTGAACCGAATGCAAGGAAGGCTGAGTTGGAATTGTAGCCTTTGGTGATGTGATTTGAGTCTTTGCATCACAATGGTTTGATGCTATTGAAGGCTGTGGTGATTTGATGTTTCGGGGTGATGTGTATGGTGAAAGATTCACAGGGAATGTAATGAAGTTGTGGGATAATGGATCGATAGTATGGTGAGGCTGCATTGGCTTAATTGGGTACATGGAAGTGTAGTGGTTAGGTGTTTGTGCTTGTCGGGATGCGGCTACGGTTGTGTATGGCGGTGTGTGATGCATGCAACGAGGCAAGAATGGAAGGTATGAATGAAAAGAGAGTGTGAACTTAAATTGTGATATTGAGCCGCATTGGTTGAGTTTGAATGGAAAGGCGGAATTGCGGTGTGAGTTAAGCATTGGCGGAGCCAGACTGGGTGGCATTGCACTCATTACGAGGATGAACAATTGGAGATGAGTACATTGCGGGTAAAGGGCTAGTTGTGCCATGGAGTAGGGCAGTGAAGTGCAACTCGATTTATTTGGTGGTAATGGTTCTGAGATGAGATGGCTCAACTATTAAGCTGTAATGTGAAGTTGAGATGTTGAGAATGAGAGGAAGGAGGCACTTGTGATGTTTGTTTTTCAGTTGATGGAGTATTGAGGAAATTACAGGGAAGAACAGGATTAGTAGATGAAATTGCAAATTTGCGGTTGAATGGAATTGCGTAGTTTGTGAGTTGTTCTTCGCCGTGATAAAGCCATGGTGAGCTGCTGTTGCCATTGTGGAGACTGGAATGGATAAAGAACTTATGGTGAGGTGGTTAAAATAAATTAGAATTACAATATGAGCTGGAGTTTGTGTTGCTCTTGAGCTCAAGATGGAACTAGTGGATTGTGCCGCAATGAAAGTGCAGAGTTGAAGTGTGCAAGCTGCAATGGATGGATTGGTGGAGTGATCTTTGCAAAGATACAATGGGAGTTGTAGGTGCTTGATTGAGTCGCAAGAGCTTCATCGGGGTGATGGTCTGATCTGATTATGCAATATAGAAGATGATGTTGAGTTGCGGTGGAGGCGAGCAAGGAAGTTCTCGGCTTGATGTGGAAGTGCATAGGAGTAAAAGTGTGAAGTGGGGAGTGGAGTTGCTCGGATGGTATTGTAGGGAAGGTACGGTCATCTTGGTGAAGAAGTGAAATGATTGCGGCTGTGATTAGAAATACGGCAAGTTTTGGCCTGATTCAACTCAGCCCAAGTCAGCTGAGTTAGCCTTGATTACTGACTCAGCTGACTCTCTTACTCATCCGATTTTGACTTCCATTTGACTCGGTTCGACTCGGTCTGACCGAGTTGATCCGAGTTGACTCGTTGAACCCGGCCAAATTCGGCCGTTGACGGTGCATTGGCGGACTTTGCGGTCCTGAACCGTTTTAAAGCCACCTCTCCCGGCCAATATCAAGCCATAATCCCGATTTTCCGTGAAACGGTTTTGGACATAATTTTACATGGCCTTTTCTCACACATGGGCTTGGTGGACCACTTGGAGATGGGTTTTGAGAAGATTTGACCTAAATTTGGAAAGAGTATCCTTTTGGAATGGGAGAAGCATATAAATAGAAAAGTCCTTCTCTAAACCTATATATCTCCATTAGGGAGACTTCTACTTGTTTTCTAGGGTTTCACATGATTGTTCTTCTTTGTTCACCGGGGAATGTAATGGAGTTGTGGGATAATGGATCTGATAGTATGGTGAGGCTGCATTGGCTTAATTGGGTACATGGAAGTGTAGTGGTTAGGTGTTTGTGCTTGTCAGGATGCAGCTCTAGTTGTGTATGGTAGTGGCCACTGATGCACTGAGCAGGCAAAAATGGAAGGTATGAATGAAGAAAGAGTGTGAACTTAAATTGTGATATTGAGCTACATTGGTTGAGCTGAATGGAAAGGCGGAATTGCGGTGAGTTAAGCATTGGCGGGGTATTTGGACCGGCATTGCACTCATTACGGGGATGAACAATTGGAGATCAAATGCATTGCAGGTAAAGGGCTAGTTGTGCCATGGAGTAGGGCTTTGGTGAAGTGCAAACTTCGATTTAGAGGTAGTGGTAATGGTTACGAGATGAGATGGCTCAACTATTAAGGTTGTAATGTGAAGTTGAGATGTTGAGAATGAGAGGAAGGAGGCACTTGTGATGTTTGTTTTACGATTGATGGAGTATTGAGAAATTACGGGAAGAACAGAGTTGGTTGATGAAATTGCATTTAACGGTTGAATGGAATTAGCGTAGTTGTGAGTTATTCTTCTTCTGATAAAGCCATGGTGAGTCTTTGTTGCCATTGTGGAGACTGGAATGGATAAAGAACTTATCGAGGTGGTTAAAATAAATTAGAATTACAATATGGCTGGAGTTTGTGTTGTTCTTGAGCTCAAGATGGAACCGGTGGATTGTCTTGCAATGAAATCTGCGAGTTGAAGTGTGCGAGCTGCAATGGATGGATTAGTGGAGGCGATCTTTTGCAAAAAGATACAATGGGAGTTGTAAGTCTTGATTAGTCGCAAGAGCTACAACGGGGTGATGGTATTAGTGCGGTTATGCAATATAGAAGATGATGTTGAGTTGCAATTGGAGGTGAGCAAGGAAGTTCTCGGCTTGATGTGGAAGTGCGAGAGGAGTAAAAGTGTGAAGTGGGGAGTGGAGTTGCTCGAGATGGTATTGCGGGAAGGTACGGTCATCTTGGTTGAAGTGCAATGATTGCACTTTGCGAGTTCTGATGCAGCAAGTTTTGCTTTGATTCAACTCGGCCAAGTCGGGCGAGTTAGCCTTGATTCTTGACTCGGTGACTCTCTTACTCATCCGATTTTGACTTCCATTTGACTCGGTTCGACTCGGTGACTGGAGTTGATCAAGTTGACTCGTTGAACCGACCGATTCGACCGTTGGTGTGTGGCCAGGGCGGACTTTGCGGTCACCTGAACCGTTTGACCACCTCTCGGCCAATTTAGGCCATAATCGATTTTACTTCGACGGTTTTTGGACATAATTTTACATGGGTTTTTCTCACACATGGGCTTGGTGGACCACTTGGAGATGGGTTTTGAGAAGATTTGACCTAAATTTGGAAAGAGTATCCTTTTGGAATGGGAGAAGCATATAAATAGAAAAGTCCTTCTCTAAACCTATATATCTCCATTAGGGAGACTTCTACTTGTTTTCTAGGGTTTCACATGATAGTTCTTCTTTGTTTTCTATGATGATTTCCAAAAACACAAGTAACTAAGTTTTTATTATTGGTTGAAGATGTAGTTGGATTTTGCAACCAAGTTATGATTTTATGAATTAGTTTTCTCTCAATATTATCGTTTGATTTTTTACGGGTTACAATAATTGCATGATTGATGTATTGCAATATGATTGAATGTTGTTTAGTTAAGTCTAGAATTGATTGAACTCCCATCCATATCTATAGCTATTTTAGGGTTTTTCATCGAGCGATAACCTTGAATACGAGTAGCATGATATGATTCTAGGTTGTAGTGATACATCCTTGTAGTCATATGTAAAAATTGACCTTTGTTCGAATTGTTTGCGCAATGTATTACAATTGCATTGATTAGCCTATTTCGAAACTTAATGCTCCTAGGAATTGAACTTGATTAGCGCAAGGCGTTAGGTTATTCTTTAGGTAGATTTCACATGTGACTCTAATGTGTGTGTTGATGACTTAGGAAATTACGGAGTATTCTTGCAATAAGGTATTCTATGGATTTTGATGGTAGCGAGATTAAATACGAATTATATTCATATATTCATAAACTTGTTTACAATTGAAGATGAAACCTTTATCCAATATTTCACATCCTTGATTTGCGTGCTTTGTTTGCTTTTTGTTTATTTTTATTTACACAATCGAGAAAATTCCCGTGTTACTTATAAGATACAAAACATATTGACAACCAAGACCTCTTCGTGGGAACGATCCTTTCTTGCCCTTGCTTCATTATATATTTTGAGTAGTAAGAAAGTGTAATTTATATTTGTGTCGGTGACAATAGGTCAAATTTTGGCGCCGTTGTTGGGAGGCGGCTGGGTTGTTAATTGTTTTTGGTTTCTTATTTTTTTTGTTTTACTTTTTATTATTCTTTGGTTTTTAACCGAGTTTTGAGAATCTTGTTTAGTACCGATTTCTATGGACGGAGCATATTGGAGCAATCAATACGGCTTTCAACCTCAACAATATGACAACTATCACCCTTACGGGGAGTATAATCAAAACCAATCCTTTGGTTATGGTCCATACTCCACGTACTCTTTTAGTTGTTCTCATACATTCCAACCTTCTTACGGTGGGTATGTAAGTGAGCAACCACAAAGAGGGGATGATACTTGTACTCCTATTCATATTTCCTCTAGTTTGATAGATGAAATGCAACAATTTATGGTCAGCATGGAGTCAGTTTGTGGACAACCCAGCGTGGAACCAATTTCATCGATCGAATGTGCTCATAGTATGTTTGGCCCAATTTCTGATCGTAGTTATGATCATCCACCCATTCAAAAGGAATATAATTGGCCTAACAATACTAAAGTAAGTAATTCTACTTTTGCCTTGTCGAATGAGCTTTACAAACAAATGGAACACTATATTCAGAATTTGGATGGATCACTCCAAGAGCTTCAAAGAGGTGTTTAGAGCGTAAGAAAGGGCATTGATGAATACATAGAGGAAATGATAATTATGTTGAAAAGGCGAACCTTTGGGGACTTTCCTTGATATTTGTATAGTTAACTCAACTCTTGATCGTAATAATGATCATTCACCTATTCAAAAGGATGAGTTCGAGATTAGCAACACTAAATTCAGCGAGGACCAATCTTATGTTGACTATGATAGTGATGATGATTATTATGAAAATACATCGTTTGAACCAGTTTATGGTGACATCCCCGAGGAGTGTACAATGGAGTCTTTTTGCGATCAAGGTGAAGTTTAAAAGGAATATGATGACACTAGTGTAGCTTACTCGAGCATTGATCTTTATAATGATCAAGAACCTATTCAAAAGGTAGAGCTTGAGGATGATGCAAGGAGTGTTCTAAAGAAATTCCTTATGGACAATATTGCATCCGCAAAAGAGTATGTGCCTTACAACAAGGAGGAGTATGTTGAGAATGAGACGGTTATGACCAATATTGTGGAAGACCCAATTGAGCTTGCAAATGATTGTAATGATGATGTTTATGTCGAGACTTTGGTTACGGCAGAAACGGACGAAGAATGGTTGCAAGGTTTGATAGAGGACCATGATATACATGAGGTGAATTATTCACTTGAGTTTTTCAAGGATGAAGAGGATTCCGTGATACAAGAGATTGTGCAAGGTTTATCTAACCCTTTGCCTATTGTTTCTTCTCCTTTACCTCTTATTGGTTTGAATGTATGTGCTTCGAGAATATTGTTGGATGACTTTGTTTCTCGTTTTCCGCCATTAGAGATACTTGATTCTCATACTATGCAGGTTTTGGAACAAGAAACCGTGGAAGTACCCGACTTCTATATTCTTTATACACTCCCAAGTTTGGACAAGAATAAGTGTGGGGGAAGCTTTTATCGGTTCATAGCTTCACTTTTGCTTTATATTACTAATATTTGTGTGAAGCTAGTGTTTGCAAAACAGGTTCTATGGAAGGATCCCCAACTTTTCAGATTGTTGGTATATGGGAATGAATCTTGCAAGGATATAGTCGGGCTGACGACTTTAAACCAAGCGCTACATGGGAGGCAACCCATAGGTTTTGTATCTCTTATCTTTTAATTTTTCTTTTCTTGTTTTTTTTAGTTTTTTTTTCTTGTCGCATAATGTTATAAGATTTCCCACCTTGACTTTCTTTGGACGATTCAATTTACATTGAGGACAATGTAAAGTTTAAGTGTGGGGAGTGGTTAAGCATTTGCGTTGTAAAATTTTTGAAAATTTTTAACTTTTGTGTAAATTAATGAATAAAAACTCCAACTTGTAGTTAGTTTAGAGTCACATAGTATACATGTCGCTAAGATTACATCGAGAATCTCATAAGAGTGACCGAACTTAGAGATGACGAGAGAACATGATCGGGGTTTCTTAATTGTATGAGAGTTAAAGTTGGATTTAACCATGCCGGTGGCAAATAAGGTGCAGATCGAATTCGGTATTAGAGTAGTGATCCCCTATAGTGGAGACTACCCATGTTACATAATGTGAGGCACCGACCTTCAATTCTTTGTACCTGTCTAAATATGTGCTTTTAGAGTGTGTGTCACCGTACGTAAATTAGGGCGAGAATGGTGAGTTGTCCAACCTCCCACCATAGAAGCACTATTTTGATATCTTGAGTGCTATTTTGTCAATCATGTTGGTGACATCGAATTGCTAACTTACATACCACTTGTAATCTTGTTCTCAGTTAGCACCATCCACCTTATCTCTCTCTACACCAACAGGTCCATAGAAACACCATCATCATCAACAAGAGGAGCATCACAAATTTGAAGGAAAGTTGAACACGTTCGAGGTTTACAAGCAACGGTACAGAATTGAGCAGATTTCAGATTCGAGTAAAAGCAACAAGATAAGGAGCATAATTTTTATAAGTTGAAGACTATTGTACATGAGTGAAAATTATCAAAGATGAGAGTTCGAGAAGTTTATGATATCAAGACATATAAGTTGTGAAGAATCAAGCGGTAAAGTACTTACACCATGGCCTTTGTACTTGCATTTTTATTTGTATTTTCAGTTTGTGTTTCTTTCTCTTGTCTTAAAAAAAAAAAATGAAAAAAAAAAAAAAAAAAGAAAAAAAGAGAAAAAAAAAAAAAAAAAAGAAGACAAGAGAAAATTTCTTAGGTTCATTACTAGTTTTATTGTTTTATTTCGTTTTAATTTTTTATTTGTTTTATTTTTTATTTCAAAAAAAAAAAAAAAAATGGGTTTGTATAGTTTGTTTTTAGTTTTGTATTCTTTCAATAAAGCCAAGGGAAAGAAGGAATATCTATAATGAAGTTTCAAGCGACAAGGAATTTGAGGGAAAGAATCATATTGTCAAGATTCTACGAAGTTCAAGAGTTATCATCAAGAGTTGAAGACCGAAGACGAAGATGAAGACACCGATAGAAGACCGAAGACGTTTCTATGGATGCTGTGAGAGTGGTGCTAGCTGCACGCCGAACGGGAAACGAGGTAAGTAGGCATATTCCCACCTTCGTTAAGTGGTTGATTTCCTTTCGAAGAGATCGTCAGAAAAATGGGTTTTCAAAAATTATAAAAGATGTGGGTTTTCAAATACTTCGGAGGGTTTTGCCTTCCTACCATTCAACGTGTCGCGGGATTCTCTCTTCATTTCTACCTGAACACATATGTGACCCATAAAAAAATTTGTTTATTATTGAGAGCAACTTCAGAAAACCCTTTCTAGTGAGGTAGAGTCAAGACTTTTGATCACTCCAGAACCCGAATTTCTTTCGAGAAGGGATGGTTATTTCTCTCTCAACTTTTAAGGATGAGATTGTGTTCATTTATGTGTCTAACTTCTTATGACTAGTGTGCAGAATTTCTATGTCTTCTTAGCGCGTTGGATGCTATCATTACGGAGAACTAGTAAGTTGGAAAAATAGGTTTTGTGGGTATATCTCTAGTAAACCCTCACGAGACTATAACTCGTCCACTAGGGACACCTAGGGGTTTAAAGGCTTGTTATTTATGCTAAAAGTGACCAGAGTAGCCTCGACGACACGGAGTTGTATGTATTTTTCATATTTTGTTTTGTTTGATTTGCTCGAGGACTACTAGCAAAGTCTAAGTGTGGGGAATTTGATAGGTGTTGTAAAACACCGTAATATCTATCTATTGTTTATGCTTTCTTTCTTTATTTTTTTCTTGTGAATTATGTACTTTACGTGTGTTTTTGAGTTATTAGGTACTGGAGTCACACGGAGAAAAGAAGTGGAAATCATCCCAAATGGAGCAAAAGGGCAAAATTGTCATTTCATGGGCGAACACTATCTCGGAGCCCAGTAAGGTTAAGGGACAACTCTCTTTTGGAAGAGTATTAAACGACAACCGCATCGGTTAGGGGCTGCTAGTTTGTGTAGCCCTTATCAGAAGCCACCTAAGTGGGAATAACCATCCCATTCCTACACCTAAACCTAAATCGACAGAAATGTTTTCTCTAACATTTATTTACTTCTCCTCCTGAAATGATTGAGAGGCGATGTTACATTGAAGTCTGGATCGAGAGAAGAGAGAAAAATTCAAAGCTTGCTGATGCCATTGAGATGAAGATTTGAAGTAATTGGAGCTGAAATTGAAAACGAAATCAGTGAGTTCAAGATAAATGGAAGATCGAGAAGAAGCTAGGGTTCACTATTTTAGGGTTCAAGTTGAGAGAAGAAATGAGAATCCGCTGATGATTGAGTTGTTGAAGAATCAGATGAATGGGTATTCGAGTTTAGTAAATCTGTGATGATTCTCAAGGTTTGTCGAGATGGAGTTCTGATTAAGAAGATATGAAGAAGGGTTTGAATCGAATACTGTGTAAATCTGATGCCGCAAAGAAGATGGGTTTGATGTGAATTTGAAATTGGTGACGAGATGAAGGGTTTGTGGTGTTTGATTGATAGCTTTGAAGGATGGGTTACAGGGGAGAAGCAATTGCAGATGAAGATGGTCGTGCTACAGAAAATGGGTTTGAGCTGGATTCGTCTGTGGTGGCAGTTTGAAGCACCAGATGAATTGAAGCTGGTGTGTAGCAGATGGTGGTACTATTGCAGGTTGCGAGTGGAAAGACATGGAGGTGGTGACCTGAATGAGAGTCCCAGTGCTTTGGTTGTATGCAATGATGGAGGTATTGGAGCTGTAATGAAGCCACATATGATGAAGGAAGTGGTGAAGCTTCCAATTTGGAGCTGGTGATGTGAGTTTGGTTTTGCAGCTGGTCAGATGAACATGTTGATGAAATTGAGTAGAATCAGAAGATGGGCTGAACCTGAATGCAAGGAAGGTGAGTTGGAATTGTAGCCGCTTTGGTGATGTGATTTGAGTCTTTGCATCACAATGGTTTGATGCTATTGAAGTTGTGGTGATTTGCTATTTCGGGGTGATGTGTATGGGTGAAAGATTTTGGGGAATGTAATGGAGTTGTGGGATAATGGATCCGATAGTATGGTGAGGCCGCATTGGCTTAATTGGGTACATGGAAGTGTAGTGGTTAGGTGTTTGTGCTTGTCGGGATGCGGCTGGGTTGTGTATGGCGGTGGCCACTTTGATGCTTGAGCGTGCAAGAGTGGAAGGTATGAATGAAGAGAGAGTGTGAACTTAAATTGTGATATTGAGCTGCATTGGTTGAGCTGAATGGAAAGGCGGAATTGCAGCTGAGTTAAGCATTGGCAGGAGCAGACTGGACTGGCATTGCACTCATTACAGGGATGAACAATTGGAGATGCAGCTGTTGTAGGTAAAGGGCTAGTTGTGCCATGGAGTAGGGCACTGGTGAAGTGCAACTCAGTTGCGGTGGTGGTAATGGTTACGAGATGAGATGGCTCAACTATTAAGTCAGTAATGTGAAGTTGAGATGTTGAGAATGAGAGGAAGGAGGCACTTGTGATGTTTGTTTCTGATTGATGGAGTATTGAGGAAATTACGGGGAAGAACAGGATTGGTTGATGAAATTGCATTTGCGGTTGAATGGAATTGCGTAGCTGTGAGTTGTTCTTCTTCTTTTAATAAAGCCATGGTGAGTCTTGTTGCCATTGTGGAGACTGGAATGGATAAAGAACTTATGGCCCGAGGTGGTTAAAATAAATTAGAATTACAATATGAGTGGAGTTTGTGTTGCTCTTGAGCTCAAGATAGAACCGGTGGATTGTCCGCAATGAAAGCCGTTGAGTTGAAGTGTGCGGCTGCAATGGATGGATTGGTGGAGCCGATCTTTGCAAAGATACAATGGGAGTTGTAGATCTTGATTGAGTCGCAAGAGCTACAACGGGGGTGATGGTGGTGCGGTTATGCAATATAGAAGATGATGTTGAGTTGCGGTGAGGTGAGCAAGGAAGTTCTCAGCTTGATGTGGAAGTGCAGAGGAGTAAAAGTGTGAAGTGGGGGAGTGGAGTTGCTCAGATGGTATTGCAGGGAAGGTACAGTCATCTTGGCTGAAGTGCAATGATTGCACTGCAGAGTTCTGGTCTGGCAAGTTTTGGCCTGATTCAACTCAGCCCAAGTCAGCTGAGTTAGCCTTGATTACTGACTCAGCTGACTCTCTTACTCATCCGATTTTGACTTCCATTTGACTCGGTTCGACTCGGTCTGACCGAGTTGATCCAAGTTGACTCGTTGAACCGACCGATTCGACCCGTTGACCGGTGACCGGGCGGACTTTGCCGGTCACCTGAACCGTTTTACGGCCACCTCTCCGGCCAATTTCCGGCCATAATCCCAGTTTTCCGGCGACGGTTTTTGGACATAATTTTACATGGGCTTTTCTCACACATGGGCTTGGTGGACCACTTGGAGATGGGTTTTGAGAAGATTTGACCTAAATTTGGAAAGAGTATCCTTTTGGAATGGGAGAAGCATATAAATAGAAAAGTCCTTCTCTAAACCTATATATCTCCATTAGGGAGACTTCTACTTGTTTTCTAGGGTTTCACATGATAGTTCTTCTTTGTTTTCTATGATAATTTCCAAAAACACAAGTAACTAAGTTTTTATTATTGGTTGAAGATGTAGTTGGATTTTGCAACCAAGTTATGATTTTTATGAATTAGTTTTCTCTCAATATTATCGTTTGATTTTTACGGGTTATAATAATTGCATGATTGACGTATTGCAATATGATTGAATGTTTGTTTAGTTAAGTCTAGAATTGATTGAACTCACATCCATATCTATAGCTATTTTAGGGTTTTTCATCGAGCGATAACCTTGAATACGAGTAGCATGATATGATTCTAGGTTGTAGTGATACATCCTTGTAGTCATATGTAGAAATTGACCTTTGTTCGAATTGTTTGCGCAATGTATTACAATTGCATTGATTAGCCTATTTCTGAAACTTAATGCTCCTAGGAATTGAACTTGATTAGCGCAAGGCGTTAGGTTATTCTTTAGGTAGATTTCACATACGCAGCTCTAATGTGTGTGTTGATGACTTAGGAAATTACGGAGTATTCTTGCAATAAGGTATTCTATGGATTTTGATGGTAGCGAGATTAAATACGAATTCTATTCATATATTCATAAACTTGTTTACAATTGAAGATGAAACCTTTATCCAATATTTCACATCCTTGATTTGCGTGCTTTGTTTGCTTTTTGTTTATTTTTATTTACACAATCAGAAAATTCCCCGTGTTACTTATAAGATACCGAAACATATTGACAACCAAGACCTCTCTGTGGGAACGATCCTTTCTTGCCCTTGCTTCATTATATATTTTGAGTAGTAAGAAAGTGTAATTTATATTTGTGTCGGCTGACAACCGGTCAAAATGCACCTGGATTTTTGACTTTTTTATTATAGGAGTGTGGCATGATCGATTATGGCCTGATGGATGGACAGCTGTTACTGTAGATGACAAACTTAGTGCTCAGTTTGAACACACACATATGGTAATTTGGTCTTTCATTATCTTCTTATATGCTATGGTTCATCGTACTGCCTGTTTGTGTTGTCTGCGTCGCAAGCGAGGCTAGCCAACCGGTGCATACTGATGTGTAGGCAAATTATTTTGCATGCCTAGGACATAGTTAAGTGGATATTTTCTTGCAACAATTCTGCATATGCATATGGTTAACACAAAATAGATAACATCCACAATAAGAAAAGAAAAGCAAGACGTCAATCAGTACAATGAAGTTTTACCCAAAAATTTTAGGCGCCCGTGACAAAATAGTTGCTTGTCTAATAAGAATACACTGTAAATTGTACAATAAGATACATAGTCTAATCAGATTACACAATAAATTGTGCGTGTATCAGGTACACAAGCCATATCTTGATGTGTAACTTCCGCTTACACATGTCATATGCATGTTTAACTTCCGATTACACATGCCTATGATATGTGTAACTGCGGCTTACATATGCCATATGCATGTGTAACTGTCGATTACACATGCCTATGCCACTAGTAGGTTAATGATTTTATCCATTTCATGCAGTGGAGTTTGCCTATGTATGAACTTTGTCCAAGTTTTTTTTAGTTGCTTTACTTCTTTTATCTGCCTTAACATTCAAAATGTGTTTTTTTATTCTAATTTGCAGGTCAGCAGGATTCAACAGTTAGGACTTCAACACTTTTGGATTGTCCTCATGGTTGGCTCTAAGATGCAAAATAGGCGTAAAAAATGAATTGTGTTACAGCGCTCAGATAGAATGTGAGTGTCCTAAATTTATTATTGATTGATCCTCCAAACTTGTGTGTAATTTGTTGGATGCTAGTTACACATGGTAATATATATGTGTAACTAATGACTACATATGCATGTGTAACTAGGACTTACTAGGAAATATATCTCGATGCACATCATGTTTCAAATATGTTATCCATCTATAAGCTCAGCTTTTATCTACTCTGAGAAGAATATTATGTGATTTCTATAACCATATCCTTGCTTATCAGTTTGCAGCCATGTGTACTCTACATGACAGTTTGCACGTTTAACTAGCATTGGTAGACTATGGATGTGTAACTAGTAGTTACACATTCTAATTAGATGTGTAACTTATAGTTACACATGCTAAATGGATGTGTATCTACTAGTTACACATGCTAATTAGATGTGTAACTTATAGTTACACATGCTAATTTGATGGGATATACAGTTCTTAGAGGCATACCTGCTGATCTAATTGAAACTCATCTGCTGATCTACTAGTTTTGTGTTGTTTTGTGCAGGGAAACACATTAGGAATTTGTTTAAAGATGGATTTATCAGCTGCAAACCAACCCAGATTTACTCTCGATCTCATAAGAAAAAGGAACAATTGGATTGGCCGCAAAAATGTCAGGACAACCTGTGATTTGTTGGTAAATTGCTTACTCTTAATATTTTCTATTATGTATCTTAATATGTATTTCTATGGAAGTAATTTCTAAATAAATATAAAATTTTCGGATCAATTGGCGTCTATGCAAGTCTCAATGTGGTTTTGCGCGCACTGTGGATGATCCTTTGCTCATGGATGATATCGTTGACTATGTCAAGTACTTACAACTTCAGATAAAGGTACTTGTCCCTCTTATATTCATGTGTTTCATTTGGACATGGATAAATTGTGCAAAAATGATGCAATAGTAGCATCTGGAAGTACTAGGCAAAGTTTTTAAATTTTGCTAGTGAATTTCCTTTTAGATTGGTAGATGTAATAGCAGCCTAATGATGGATGTTCTATTTGGGTCTTACTATACTGGTATTTATAATGTTGGTGTTTATCTCTAGGATGCTTTTGGAGTGGTAGATGTAATAGAAGCCTATGATGCTTTCCATTTGAGAGTCAAGGTACATCATTTTGTTAACTATGATGTTGGTAACTTCTAGTTACACAAGCTAAATAGATGTGTAATTTCTAGTTACACATGCTAATTAGATGTATAACTTCTAGTTACACAAGCTAAATAGATGTTTAACTTCTAGTTACACATGCTAATTAGATGTGTAACTTTTACTTACACATACTGATTGAATATGCAACTTCTGGTTTTAGTGATGGAATTATTGTTACACAAGTTATATGCATGTGTAATTTCTGATTACACATCTCTCTTCATAGTTATTTTTCTTCTGACTACTTTAAGTTGGTTACATGGCATATGCTCTACAAATTATGTTTTTTTTCTCTCCATCCCAACCTAATCCCATGGGTATTTATTTTCTTTCAGATATCCAAGCATTTTGGAATCGAGGAAGACAAGAAGGGAAGAGAATATTTCTATTGTAGGATATCGTGGCTTATTTCTAAGATATAGTGGCTTATTTCGAGGATTTCGTTTTACATATCTAGTTTTTTGACTCGTTTGTTGTGAATAACAAGCAATTACTATTATTGATAAACAAACAAATTATTATAAATGAATATTAAAGTAATACATGTATTTTTTATGTGTAGTTTTGTTGTACAACTAATAAGTACACATATATGTAGTTACACATGCCATACGCATGTGTAACTTCTGCGTACACATGTGTAACTACTGAGCACACATCTATATACAGGTGTAACTTTGCATCACACATGTCATATGCATGTGTAACTTCTGGATACACATGCCATATGTTGGTGGTGGTTGGCGGTGGGGTGGAGGTGGTTGGCGGCGGTGGTTGTCAGTGGAGGTGGTGGTCGGAGGTGGCTGGTGGCGGTGGCTGGCGGCGACGGTGGTGGTCGGAGGTGGTTTGAGGGTGGTGGTTGGTGGCGACATTGGTCGCAGGTGGCTGACGGTGGTGGTCAGAGGTGGTTTGATGGTGGTGGTTGGCGACGGCTGGCCGTATGTGGTGGTGTTCGGAGGTGACTGGCGTTGGTGGTCGGAGGTGGTTGGTGGAGGTGGTGGTGTGAAGGTGGTGGACGGAGGTGGCAGTGGTGGTCGGAGGTAGTTGAAACATCATCACATAATATTTTAATAATTTTGGGCCTAAATTTAAATTTTATTTAATTATGGGCTTGACAATATGCATAAGGGTATCAACGACTTTTAATAATTTGGGGCCTAGATTTAAACTTATTTTAATTAATGGCCTCATATTATGGGTTATCCATGGGTTGAGCCTTAGCCTAATTTTTCCCGTCCAGAAACCCGCGACCCGTTTAATCTAAGGTCCATCCATAAAAAAACATCTAATCGGTGGTCCAAAATTGTTTTAGTCTTGCAAAAGACCCACTTTGTCCTTTTATTGTATATGCAGATATTAGAGAAATAACTTTTCTCTTTGTTTCTTCCATTAAAACGAACTCAAAAGAATTTATCTTTCTAGGAAGCCTTAATACCTCTCATTTTCTTCTACCTTCTTCTTCTCCGTAATCAATCTTCAACAAAAATGAAGAAAAAAATGAGAAAAACTCTAGATTCGGTGAAACCATTACAAAAATCAATTGAAACCATCGCAAAATCAACTGAAAAACCATATCTAAACAAAAAAATAGTGAAAATAAGAAGAAAAATTTGTTGATACTCAATCAACAACAAAGAAGAAGAAAAAATTTGTTGGTATTCAACCAACAACAACGAAGAGAAAAGAGGTACTGCTTCTCATACAATGAAATACGAATCTAATATGTAATGTTTTTACTTCTATTTTTGTTGATTTCTTATACCAATTTCATTATATGATCCTACAGTAGATATCAGTATGTACTGCTAAAACCCTTGATATGTACTGCTTAATCCTTCTACTGCACAGTATGTACTGCTAAAACCCTTGATATGTACTGCTTAATCCTTCTACCGCATTTTGTTGTGTATGATCCTATAATACATATTGATACGTACTGAATGTATGTTGTATATGAGTCTATAGTACATATCAATATGTACTAGGTAAACCCCTTTTATTGGTATGTACTAGTTAAAACCTTAGTACATATTGACATGTA
Organism: Papaver armeniacum; assembly: GCA_023531295.1. NCBI lineage: Eukaryota > Viridiplantae > Streptophyta > Magnoliopsida > Ranunculales > Papaveraceae > Papaver > Papaver armeniacum. The sequence goes on from JAJJWW010000626.1 coordinate 24,720, forward strand.
TAGATGAAAAATTGTGTTTTCTGATGTATAAATACGAACAATACATATTGACAGTATCTCCGTTATGTAATAATGTAGTGCATGATGTTCAGATGAAAGGTGGAGATAATGTAGTGCAGGATGTTCCATTATAGCCGAATCATCCTGTGGGTGTCAAAACATTGTCTCATTTCCTATCAATATGTACTATGGAAAACCCTTACATGCCAATATGTGCTGTAAAAAACCAATTTCACTTTTATGCTTGAATAAGAATCAGTACATATTGACATGTACAAATGGAAAATTGTGCTTTCTGGTGTTTGAATACCGACAATACATATTGACAATATCTTCGTTATGTAGATAATGTAATGCATGATGTTCAGATGAAAGATGGAGATAATGTGGTGCAGGATGTTCCATTATAGCCGAATCAGCTGGTGGGTATCAAAACTCTGTCTCATTTCCTATCAATACGTACTATGGAAAACCTAGTACATGCCAATATGTATTGTACAAACCAATTGAGTATAAAATACATATTTATGTTTGAATATGACAAACTGAGTTTAAAGTTTGAGTATAAAATCCGTATGAATCACAAATTGAGTTTAAAGTCAAGTCAACAAGGGATGAATCCTGGTAACGGTAACTTGCTTGTAGGTTTGAGAAACTACAGTTCTCTTTATTCATTTAATCTAATATTTACAAACTTTTTTCTTAGGTATAATGTTGCGACATTTCTACGATAGGCTTTTTGAGACATAGCTCACTTATGTTGGTTAATGTAAGGAAGCATGTAAGATATAACTTTATCCCTTATAGATGTACTCAGGGTCTTTATTTACTGATTGCTTTTGGTATATAGCTTTATCCCTTATAGATGTACATCGTAGCTCTAGATACATATTTAGATGTCTTTGTGTGTCTTTGTGTACTAATAGCTTTAGATACATATTTAGATGTACTACGTTGCAAAACGAAAAAGTAAAAATGTTCTAGTGCTTTGTTACTTTCGTCTAATAATATCTTGGATTCTTGTCAATACGTATTTTCATCATTTTCAATACATATGTACTAGGTACACAATAGCATGTACTACTTTGCTAAAAGAAAATTTATGTAAGAACATACTGTTTTTGACAGTACATATTGATATGTGTACTGATGGAAAAACTGTCTTACAGTACATATCCATCAGTACATACTGATATGTACCTGAAAACTCAGATTACATATGTACTACCTTGCAAAATGAAAAAATAAAAATGTTTTTGTGATTTGTTACTTAGGTCCAATGATATTTTAGGTTCTTGTCGATAAATATTCTCATCATTTTCAGTATGTTTTGCAGTCATTTCCCATAACAAGATTTGTCAAGAAGAGTTAGGGTTCGCAATGCTTGCAAGAAGAGTGATGATGAAGATGTAAAGAGATCCACATTTACAGAGTTTTAAGTAAATGCAGCTGATATGTACTCGATTTCTAAGCAGTACAACAGATACGTACTCGAATTTGTTAGTAGAGCATATACCTACTTGATTTCTAAGTAGTGAACCAAATATGTACTCTTGTTTTACGTTTAGTTACTAATTATTAGAAGGCAGCAAGCAGCGGAGATTCAAGTAGATACGATGAATTGCATCATATGTATCTATACTTAATGATCATTTATTGAATTTAATTCATTGTAAATTTTGGCATTCTTGATTCAATGTTTCTAGTCGGTAACATAATAAAAAAAAGTCTCAGTGTGTCATTTGCAGGGTACCAAATTAACTACATGCCTAACTATAACTTTACTGCCTTTTTTTTTATGGGGTTCCAAGTTTTTTCATGTATTTCTTTTGGAAGATAGTCTTCATATTATGTAATGTCATCTAGCAGTACAGATTTTGTTGTATTGAGGAGAAAAAAACAAAGGCAATTTTGACAGCGTCCAAGGGAGTATATATTGGGTGCACATAAGTATAATAAGCTCAAATTTGATTTTGACATTAATTTCAGCATTACATATCGATATGCACTGTCAGAACGAGAAATTGACATTTAAATGCATTGTTGAAGCACAATAATAAATAAAAGCAAACATATTTCATTTATTTTCCTTCGCCAACGGGATAAAAAACATATCCCATTCCAATCAATCTGCAAAATGTCGCTATAACTTGTTGTGCACCCAACAATATAAGAATTATTGAATGGGTCATCTTCGAGATCACTTGTACTGGTAGAAAAGCAAGTTGTACTTCCATCATGATTATTAGAATCTTTGTCAGCTCCATCCACAGGATCCCTAGCTTTTACACCATCTAGTAGGATGATATTCCTTCTTTAAAATTTGCCTCAATAGCATCCGCAGAAAAAATGGCACACAAAAAACGAACAATGAACAAAAAAATCTAATACTTTTGCAGTGAATTATGGAGAAGAAGATAAAGAGACAGAGAAGGATTTCTTATTGATATGAGTAACCCTATTACATAGCTATAGTATCCTTTATATACAATAGGAATAGAACCCTAGCTATTTTATTGGGCTGCACATCCGTGGGCTAAAGCCCTACAACACTCCCCCTTGTGCGGTCCAATAAAACTCCATATGCAGTACTTCACATACAATTCTTCGGATGTAGGTCTTCAAATGTAGTTCTCTCCTCGATGATGTAGGATTCAAATATCGCACAACATATTTTCTTAGCGTGCGAGATTCAATTATTTCCTTAACTTGCGAGAATATAGCAGAGCTTGCGAGAATGATTGAGAGAGAGAGAGCCTGCGAAATTATGAAGTGATCCTGAGAGAACGCAGCAGGGGATCCGAAAATGAAGGGGAATATGAGATGTACACCACTATGTATGAGCTGTCATCCACTATGTAAACACCTATATAAAGAGGAGAGCAGGAGAGAGAAAGGGAGGACACATTTAGTAAGGGAGAGATATTTTTAGAGAGAGACTTTATTTTCTTTATCATCTTCTTCCCTAAAACTAGATCTAGAGCTCTAAAAAATATCCATTAATGGAGATTCTCAATGTAACCCAAATGTAATTTCAATAATCATAGTGAAGAACCCTAACCCCGTGGATATAGATCACATTGATCGAACTACGTAAATCTTGTGTCTTATTTTACAATTTTAGCACTTTAATCTTTATTTTGATTATGAAATAGATTTAGATCTATGAAATATTACATAGGGTGTGTTGTGGGATTTCCTGCAACTACATTTTTGGCGCTAGAAACAGGGAGGAGTAAAGGATTTATCCTTCCTGTAATTTGTTGGTTCAAGAAGTTTCCATGAAGATTAACTACTGTTCATATTTCTCTAGATCTACAAAATTTAGGTTCAAAAATGGAAATTTCATGGAAGAAATCACACTTTCAGAGAGTAAACACCATCAACAATTCAAAGACATGAAAAGAGTAAGAGAAAATATTAGTTGTTGTGGTGAAATTCAGGGAAGAAAACCAAGGTTTCAATGGAAGATTTCCATGTTCGGGAAAAAGCAAAGCAAATTGTTGAAAGAAATTAAGGAAGGACGAAAGAGAAGATAAGAGGCGAGATCTTTGCAATTTTTATCACACACGAGAAATTCGCACGAGATGGTTCAAGGTGAGCGAACAAACAATAGGTCATGGGTTTGAATTGCGAGAGATACATAGTTTTCATTTTATTATCATCTTGATGGCGAATAAGAGAATAAGGAAAAAAGTTATGAGTTAATTTCGTATGAGAGAAGTTCTTGAGCAGTTGGTCCAGAGAATAACATGTGTGTTTGTGGTTGCAAGTTCGAATTTGCTGCGAGCATAGTTTTCTTCTTTTTACGAGAGGACAAAAAATGAATAATTTCACAAAATTGTTTCATTATTTCGCAAACAAGAGGCAGCACTGATTGGTCATCTCGCGAAGTTAATGAGTTCATGGTCGCGTGTTCAAATCCCAACGAATGTGTATTTTTCGCATGGATATTTCGCAAGAGTATTTCTCACGGAAGAGAGTTTATGATTATTTCGCATAGAAATTTCGCAAAGGAGGGTTACAGTGGTTCATTTGATTCGATGCATGAAGAAGGACGTAGGTTCAATTCCCACCTCCTGTGAATTTTTCGCACATTTTACATATTTTTGGGTTGCTACCAGCGAAGAGCAAGTCAAGTTTTAACAAGTGAGCGATAATTTCGCACAAGAGAACTTGTACAGTCGGTCAAGAGGCATGAATGCAAGCAGCAGGTCGCAGGATCAATTCTTGCTTCTCGCACATTTATTTTTGTTATGCGAAATTTCGCATGAACTTTGATTATTTCGCAAAGAAGAAAGTTGATGATTATCTCGCAAATTAATTTCGCAAGAGAGGGTTAGAACAGTTGGTATGGTGCGAGAAAATCCAAGAAGCAGGTCATGGGTTCAAGTCTCACTTCTCACACTTCTTTTTGTTGTGCGAAGTTTATACATTTCAAGGCATTTATTCACTTCTTTGACAACAAAAACGACTCGCATAAAAGCTAAGTACCACTTTCCTTGAACATTTTACTTTTACAGCAAATAAAAAGATTTTTGATTTGATTTATTACAACGCGGTATAATCGCACAATTACAAAGATTTCACGATTACAAAGATTCGAGAAAAATATCGCAGATATTACAAAAGAGACCGAGAAAAATCTCGCACAGATCAATTTATATATTTCCCTTAAATATTTGCTTTGTTTCAAATGAGAATGATATCTAACATGGAGAGTAGTAGGAGGCAAAATAAGACCTTCCATCAATGAGCTAGTAAGACCTTCCAACAACAGTGCGTAAAGACCTCATTAGGATCATTTCCATGAAAGATGTTTATCGGATGAAACGAAACAAGTTATACAAAGGAAATCAAAACAAAGAAAACGATTTGAACTTGCAATTAAATGAATATTTTTGATAAAAGAAATGTTGAATACTAATCTAAATTCTTATTTGTATTAAAGATTGCATGAGGCGAGAACGTGGAGTAATAATTTTGGCAATACTTCTTATTCGCAATCAAGGACGGATACTTCTTATACTTCTCAAAGGATACTTCATACTTCTTATATATTTCGAGGATTAAGTACTTCTTATACTTCTTCAAGTACTTCAAGAAACGATACTTCATATATACTTCTCAAAGTTTCAGAACTTCACAAAAGAATAGAGGCAAGTACGTACTTTTCAAGTCCAGTATTCTTTCGCTCGTTCCTTCATCAACAAAGATCAAAGACTACTACAACAACGGATTTTTCTTAAAGATCGCTCTTCAAGCAATATTCAAGAAAAAGAGGAAAGATGTAGGATTCAAATATCACACAACATATTTTCTTAGCTTGCGAGATTCAATTATTTCCTTAACTTGCGAGAATATAGCGAGCTTGCGAGAATGATTGAGAGAGAGAGAGCTGCGAAATTATGAAGTGATCCGAGAGAACGAGCGGGGATCCAGAAAATGAAGGGGAATATGAGATGTACACCACTATGTATGAGTTGTCATCCACTATGTAAACACCTATATAAAGAGGAGAGCGGGGAGAGAGAAAGGAGGACACATTTAGTAAGGGAGAGATATTTTTAGAGAGAGACTTTATTTTCTTTATCATCTTCTTCCCTAAAACTAGATCTGAAGCTCACAAAATATCCATTAATGGAGATTCTCAATGTAACCCAAATGTAATTTCAATAATCATAGTGAAAAAACCCTACCCCCGTGGATATAGATCACATTGATCGAACTACGTAAATCTTGTGTCTTATTTTACAATTTTAGCACTTTAATCTTTATTTTGATTATGAAATAGATTTAGATCTATGAAATATTACATGGGGTGTGTTGTGGGATTTCCTTAACTTCTGATGACTTCATTGTGAAATAAATTTCCTTACTAAAACTTTGACAAGGAAAAACCCCGGTGGGATAAAACCTTGGTACTACTCTTCACATGTGGTACTTCACATGTTGTATCTTACTTTACATGTAGTTCATCACATGCAATACGATCTTCTGGATCGATGAGTCTAAGTTAATTGCCTCGTTAAAACTTGGAAACCCAGTGTGACAAAACCTGAACTAAAGAAAAAGAGTACAGTACTAAGCAAACTTAGAACATAGTTGGACTCGAATATGTTGCCTCATTAAAACCTTGACAAGGAAAACCCAGTGGGATAAAACCTTGACGAAGGGAAAAGAGTACAACGTGACAGATGCAAGTAAAGGTGATCACATTTGCATATGATCACGTTGTTCCGTTGAAATTGACTAGTTGCTTCACAACTCCTAAGGCAGAAAATTCTTATGGGAAAAGATAATAGACTTAGTTGGGAAATTACTTCCCGGTGTTTGTTGTTGTCTTATTAAAAACCTTGCCGAGCAACAAAACCTTGTGGGAAAAAGTAACCTCGGTGAAGGAAAAGAGTTCAACACACCATTAGATGCCCCCCCTGATGTCAGACAATTTTCATTAGTCTAATGCAGTCAAAAGGAGTTTATCACACTTTACTTTGGTGACTTGGATGTTTATAAAACCATGTAGTTGATTCTGGAAGTTACGCTACTTAACGGACTATCGTGTTTCATTTCTTTGATTCAGATATTTTCAATAATATCAACGTGATCTTTATGTCTTCAATATTCAACATACTTGATGCTTTTAATATTGTCTCGCTAAAAACCTTGTCGAGTAACAAAACCCTTTGGGAAAACTATTCTCGATCGAAGGGAAAAAGAGTACAACACAGCTTCAATTTCGAAGTAAATTATGTCGACATCATATCTTTGGATCCTCCCCCTGATGTAGGCATCTCCCCCCTGATTACTTTCAGAGTTTTTCCAGACAGTTCCTTTATTCATGTACTTTTCGAAACTGAATATCAACAATGACTTAGAAAATAGTCTACCATATCTCCCCCTGATTACTTTCATTGGAGAAGATATTATTTTTCCTTCATAATCAACAACCTTTGGATTGCATTTCCTTTAGCATTCCTTTATTTTTATGTCTTTGCAAGGATAAAACGAACTCATGTCAATGGTTACTTTTAAGTATATGATTACGTTCATTATACCATTCCAATGACGTTGCGTTGGCGCTAAGCTATATCTAGCTAACATGTTCCCTGAGGATGTAAAATTTAATCGAGTATATTACTATACTAAGTACAACAATGCGTCTATTGTACTTATATATGGAAATTTCATCTCCCAACACATCTTCGTCATCTTCATTTAGACGAAATGGTCACTTACTTACATTTAAACCTCGATTAATCATGGGATTGTTATCAGGATGCATGTCTTTGTTAAATTTCCTGACAACTTTAGACATATGCAAACTAGTGGAATAATATACTACAAGCTCAGTATTCGGTCGAGCTTTCCCCAGATTTTTCATCTCAAATTCGGATTTCAAATAGATTTTAAGGTCTCTTATTACATCAAGAGAACCCATCATGTCTGTATCATCGACATAAATAGCTACAATTCCAAATCAGGAACTTTCTTGTGAATACGCAATGAAAATACCTTACTTGTCTATCCCCTCCAAATCAAATAGTCACTTAGACGGGTATACCACATCCGCCCGATTGCTTCAATCTATAAGTGAGAGTTATATCTAACTCGTAAAACGCACTCTGTGGTTTAGAGTCACTTGATTTGGGAAACAAAAGGCTATCAAGTACTTTTGTAAATATCTGCTATCTCTTGATTCTTTCAAAAATACGTAACAACCACATACATATCTTTGCATTTCAAGTCCTTTTGAAATTACCAAGCTAACTAAGTAGCGGATCGCTATAATGTTCATTACAAGAGAATAATTCCAGGGCTTTCTGAGAAACCTCGCGCCACAAGGCAAGTCTTTATACTTTAAGACTGCTTTCTTCTCATTATGCTTTGTGGCAACAAGGAGCTTGGTTCGATCTCATCTTGATCTATTTCCTTAATCAAGTGTATATGAAATTAATCATCAATATGCTCGCATGATCTTTACATTGACTCATGCGCATTCTCATATTCCACTAGGGATGTCATTGTTGTCTGGAATCATTAAACTTCGGAGCATCCTCCAGTTTGATTCATGGACATATTCAGAGACAATCCTATGAGTTCCGATGATATAAATAAGTTGTGCCTTACTCACCTAATTCCTTTCTAGGTGAGGATTGATCGAACCAAGTGGTCTCTCCAACTTCCTTTATGGAGCCACAACCTCAACCACACTTCCACTTAGTGTAGTTGCAACACCTTAGTCTATGGTGTATATCCCTTATTGAGGATATGTAACCTTGCAGGAATATTTGCAGCTGGTATGTGTGATCTTGTCACTTTAGCGACATCAGTGTATATTCAGAAAATCGATTATTCTTTGTCACTTCGCATTTAAATTTCTGGAGTACAAGAATCAATATGATACACAGTGGGAACACACCACGACAATTCATGTCGTTCCCTTAGAAAATACGTTTTCTTATCTCCCCCTAACGACGGGAAGACTGTCTCATTAAAATGACAACCTGCAAATCTAGCGGTAAGAGATATCCTGCCACAAGTTTTAAAATGCGGATAATTATTGGGAACTCATTCCAACATAACTACTTAACAGTTTTGAATACCCATGATAGTACGATGTGGAATCGTAATGGCACATAGTGCAACCAAAAATGCGTAAGAACACGAATGTCAGGCATAAATCCAGTTACCAACTGGTACGCATAAAAGGTTGACTAATATTGGGTTCTAAAACGAATTAAGTAAAGATGCGTCAATATTGCATATTCCCCAAAGCAGTTAAAGGTAGGTTTGTACGCATAACCATGCCTTAGGCACCATCTCAGTAACCTTTGATGATAGCCTTTGCGAGACCTTGGGGTATAGGATACTCTGCATTGATCCTATTAAACATGCAATAACCATCAAGTCCTTTTGATGTACACTCACTAGCATTTACAAGGGGTGGTGAGCCATTACATGTAAAATATGTGCTAGTAGTTTTCCAAACACAAATTTCTTGGGAACTATAATTAGTCCAAAATGTCAAAACATTCACCAGAGCCATAAGTGACTTTAATGGTCCGCATTCTGCATGAATATTTTTCTGAATTTCACCTTGTTTTCTTTGTAATATGTAAATTTTACCATTTGCATCTTCGGATGGTCTCAATCCTTTTTACAATAGACTTTGGAAAAATGAGTGATGTGCTTCCTTATTGTAAAAGCATATTGGGAACTAGGGGGTAGCGCATCTAGTGTTTTAGAAAACACTTATTGTGAGATATGCCGTAACTTCGCATTATGCCAATCTTTTCCCCATTTTATCGTTCACTCAAATAAAGTGATGTTTGTGAGAGTCCTTTCAAAACAAAACATCATGTCACAACCAAAGTGTCGTTATGGTTATGCTCAAAGCCTGTATGAGTCAATTCCCAACATTTCGTCGTCGGAGTCAATATGGATTAAATAATCCAAATACTATAGTGATTCACACTTCACTAGATTGACTAACTAGTTTCTCCAAAATATATTTCCTTCCAAATATATTAGAGACTATAAAAGATGCAATCAATTACATTCTCATCACCGTGAGGTTCCACATGATATCCATTTGTATGGGTTTCTTTGGAATTTAACAAGGTGTGATTATCTCTCGGTACATATAGAGATTTTGTGACGTGTTTGTTCTATCTCGAAATTTTTTTTTTTGAACAATGCTGATCTCAATGATCCAATCCTCGTAGTCATATTATAAGGAAATAGTTCAACAACTAGTTTAAATTCCTTAAGCTGGTGGGAGGGAAACCAATATCTGTTAGACATTGAGTCTTGAGATATTAAATAAGTGGTGTGGCCTTATTAGTAACAAAAGTGAGATTCAACTCAATTACTTCAGAGTGAATATATGTTACATTTCATCCAGATATATCTCAAGTGCTTTAGAGAATTTATGTTTCTTGGAAATGGTATACTTTTTATTCCATAAGTGCAGATATTGGATCTAGTTCAATTAAATAGTCAATTGGCCAGGCAAAGTTCTTCTTGTCATTAAATTTGATGTCTAAATATGACCTTCCTATGGAAATTGGTTGTTACTATGGTACCCGCATTACATTGCTTGTACCATTTCCGGTAAGAAGATTCATTCCTAACTCTTTGGTGTGAGCTAGAATTGCATGTTCAATTGATACCTGTACTTTGGTGTCATTACTGCTGGGGAAAAAAATATACATTTTTGTCTCACGATATATGTGTCCCTTTTCACATGCTTTATATGAGACGGTACGTCTAACCCTCATTACTACGGGGTTCTTTCCATTTTCAATCTTTGCTACATTAAACTTAATTTGAGAAATTTCTTTATCTCAACAGGCCTAGAGAATCTCACTATACATGTCAACCACGTACTTTAGGTTGAATATATTACTAAGTTCTCTTGTTGTCATACTTCAACATATACTGGTTTGTTAGTATCATGGATGAAGTAGAAAAATGGATATTTTCTGACTCATATAACTTTTTGTGAGTTCTTCCACAAAAAATTGGGATGCATGTGTTTAGAAACACAAGGGAATATGTAGCTCTACCTTATAGACAATGCGTTGTCGGTGGCATAAAGTTGTATAAAGGAATATATTCCTTTTTCTTTTTCAAAGAAATGACTTCCACCTCTAATGCACAATAATGATGCTCAAGTACTTCCGAGTCCAAAATGTCATTTTTGAGTCAAGTTGGGTCCAACTGGAAAAGTCCTCACTAAAAAAATAATAATCATAACCCGGTTTCTCGGCCAAATTACGATGATCCAGTTAGTAGTGTTAACTCGTTAAGGTCATAATGTGTCCAAGGCCCACAAAGAGTTACATGCCCATTTAAAAAAGGAAATAGTGTAGTTTCACAAGAATTAAAACAAATAAGTGTGACTTTAAATATTTTAGTACGTAGTGTATTTTAATATTTAAATAGTGTATTTAAATATTTTAAACATATATTTTTTTTAGTACGTAGTGCATATTTTAATATTTTTAAATAAGTGGATATTTGTATATGTGTTATTTGTGGAAACTAAATTGACTTTGCATGAATGCATGAATATATTTTAATTGTTATTATTTTAATTGTATTTGCATGTGCATGAATGTATTTGTGGAAATTAAATTGACTTTACATGCATGAATATATTTTAGTTATTATTATTTTAATTGTATTTGCATGTGTATGAATGTATTTGTGGAAATTAAATTGACTTTACATGCATGAATATATTTTAGTTATTATTATTTTAAATGTATTTGCATGTGCATAAATGTATTTTTGTGGAAACTAAATAGTTATCTCTATATTTGACTTTGCATGAATGCATGAAAATATTTTATTATCTTATTTATGAGTGGAAGATAATTATGGATATTATATATTAGTCAATGTACACGTTACAATCAACAGAGCAAGCAAATGCAACCGCCAAACATAATTAGTACAAGGCATAATAGTCATAAAGCAAATAACAATCATAAAGGCAGACAAAAGAAGAAAAATAACCTGCCGAGATTGGGGTATACCCATATTAATTGGGGTATACCCATTTTATTCCCATCCAAACTAGTGTGCTAAGGGGTGTCTAAAAGGTGTCAAAAGACCAAATTGCCCATACTAAAAAACCATGCCGATTAAAACATATTCAAAAAAATTTCAAAATCTTTCTTCAAAACTCTAACCATACATGATGAGATCAAAAAAAAAAAAAAAACGAAGAATCAAAACGGATCGAAAGTCGGCAAGGTCTTTTCACATGCCGACTTTTCATATCTGAAATCAGTAGTTATAGGGTCGGCACGGTATTCAACCTTATACCCTGCCGACTATATTTTAGTCGGCACGATATTCATCCGTATACCTTGCTGATTATAGTTTAGTCGGCAGGTTATGAAATTAATACCTTGTCGACCAATCATTTTTATCTGTATGTCAAAAATTCTATAGTCGACAGGGTATTTTTTATCGACCTTGCCGTCTATAAGATAGACGGCAAGGTAAGAAATCAACAAGATGCCGACTAGTGAAGCATTTACAACAGTCTCCTGTGTGTCAAAAATAATAAAGTCGGCATCTTCTTCATTCATCGACCTTGCCGGCCATAAGTTGTCGGCATATTCTTCATTCGCATACCTTGACGGCCAAAGTTAGTCGGCATGTTCTTCATTCGTCGACCCTGCCGACTTTTGATAGTTTCAAAACTGAAAGTGTTGAATTCTTCTTTAATTTTGAGTATGATTTCATACCCAGCTTTGCAATCCTCTTTTTAGAAGTGTTATGCTTTCATTTCCGTTGAAAAAAATATTCTCGAAAGAAAATTTTTTCATCAAAAATCTTCCCAAATGAGTTCAATCAAAAACAAAATTTCATAACTTAAATTCATGATTTCAAAAGTTTTAATCTAAACTCTATGAATTAAGCTAATCAGATTTTTTAGTGTTAATTAAACAAGGGCATATTAGCCATTTAGAAAATACAAGGTTAAGGGGTGGCTTGGTTTTACTTCATAATGACCAGATTTTGTCTTATTGGGTATACCCCAATCTCGCCAGGAAAAATAACACACATGCAAGTGTAGAATTTAGACATGAACAAACATCATTTGACACACAAACAGACAAACATAGAGTTTCAATTTTTTTTTTTTTTTTTTTTTTTAAGAACACACTATGGATTGTGCAAGCTAATACATGGATTAGATAAAGGAAAAAAGAAAATATCATTGGAGCAGAACACAGAGAAGAGACAAAGTGGAACATAGTGATACACAACAAAAATATTAAACTATGGATAGATCAACAGAAACAAGTAACCATTAAAAAAAAATTATGTCACAATCATCGTGGATTAAAAGAAAAAAAAAGTATAGTGAAAAAAATATACATCATTGATACTAAAAAATCATAGTATGGACATGAATTTCACAACTGATCATACAAACATATACATCAATTTCATACATGTGATAATAGGACAAAATAGATGTTATAAAATTATCCAATCCAAATAAGATGAACATGAAAAGGGAAAAAAAAATTAATTTAACCAAAAGACACCAACAAATTAATTTAATCATGAAAGAAAATAGATGAATATACACAAACACATTACATATTTACATACATCAAACATGTTCTGATCAAAACAAAACAAAACAAAAAACATGGCAAGACAATTTTTTTTTTTTTTCGTTTCTTTCATGGGCAAAAACAAAATAGAAGACAAAGAAGAGTTTTAGGTATACCTCCGACATAGAACAGTTTGATTGATTGGGGATCAACATAAATTGAGCTTGTTTCTTTAACTATTCAATCCAAGAACAAAACTACTGATCCGGTGAGGACCGAAGGGGATTTCCAAAACTTTAATCGTTCGAGAAGTACAGATCCAATAATGGAAGATTTCTGAAACTCTTGAACGTAGTGCGGGTGATTGATTCAGGAGATTGTACTGATTACTAGAAATAAAAAAAAAAAACGGCAAGGTAAAGCATCGTGTCTAATAATGTTTTGCAGAGAATTATGGAGAAGAAGATAAAGAGACGGAGAAGGAGAAGGATTTCTTATTGATACGAGTAACCCTATTACATAGCTATAGTATCCTTTATATACAATAGGAATAGAACCCTAGCTATTGTATTGGGCTGCACATCCGTGGGCTAAAGCCCTACAACAAATACATAATTATATGTACTGAGTGAAACCATAGTATATATTTATATGTACTGAGTGAAATACAATACATGTGACATATAGATTAAAGAATCTAACCATATTTATATGCTCATAATCCAATGTATGATCCTATAGTACATACCAATGTGTACTAAAGCCTTAGTGCATTAATAAATACTAGATTGTCACGCACGTGCAAGCTGGACATGTTATCTTGGGGACGAGTCATGGGACCTATTGTATTGTTTTTATCTGTTTAATTTTAAATGCCTAAATTACCATTATATCCTCCATTTTATTTATAACACATTATTTATGTGTACATGATATGGGGACAATTCTGAAAATTCAAAAATTACAGCTTTACCCCTACAATAAGAGGTGTTTGCTTTATAGAATAGAATAGATATTTATTTGATCCAAAAGACCTGATAATTCACAAAAGTATTCATTACTCACTACATACGGATATGAACTAAAACGTAACTTAACTTAAGTACATACTGATATGTACCTATGTGAAAACCCAGTACATATCGATATGTACTGAGTGAAATCCATAGCAGTTTTGAGTTACACATTCTGTGTGAAAATTCATAGTGCATATAATTGTTGGTGCAAATCCTATTTGGGAACAGTAAGTTCTAGCTATGTCTGGAGAACGATATGAGTCTTACAGAGAAGAATTTCTTCCTTCACCTTAATTGCCAAAAATCAATCCCGTCTTTTCTTCTTTGAATAGAGCATTTCGTCGGTAACTTTTTTAGTAATATCCTGCAAGTAATAATACAGTAATCAATTATAGGAAAAGAGAACAACATCCTTTTAAGAACTCAACCAAAAATTCTGGATATTATTTTTATAATCACCTAATAGAAAACAGACAGACACTAACTTCAAAATGGAGCTTTCTTAACACCTGTCAAACAAAATTCCATTAGGCATAAGTGGCATGGATATGTATTGATAAGAAAACGGATGCTAACTAATCTTACTGGATGGAGCTAACGTAAATTATTTAAACATATAGTTGGCCTTAGCTTGTGCTGATTCATCTCAACATGTCCTATTTTTTCCTCATGTTCTTATTTTTCAGAGGGCCTTTCATGGGGGATAAGGTAAACTATTTAAACATATAAATGACCTTAGTTCAGAGTGCTTTAGGATGGTGTTGTCTACATAAACAAGACGTGCATGATTAGTTACTCATAGATATTATAGTACATATACACATGTACCGAGTAAAAACTAGTTTATTTGTCTTTTTGTTTCACAACCTATACCAGTAGTTGAGTAACCATTAAGATCTTGAAAGATACCATTCAATTAACTAAATTTCTTGTTTACAAGGGGGTGCTTCCCCCTCGACCCTCATTAAGAAGTCTTAATCATCTACACTACAGAAATTACAAAAACAAAAGTTGAGATTCAAAATGAAAATCATAGTACTTATAAAATTTGTACCAAAAAAATTTAGTAGATATTGATATGCACTGTGCAAAACTTAGTAGATATTGATATGTATTGAGTAGAAACTAGAAGATATTAATATGTACTCCAAACACATGTTAATACTAACAAATTGGAGTTGAATAGTTGAGATCCGATCAAATACAAAGTTGAATAGTTGAGCTCCGATCAAATACAATACATACGTAGGGAGAATGATTATTAGAAACACTGAAAAACTTATTCTCTATTGGTAAATCATATCAGTTTAAGTCATTCAATAACCGAAAATATTCCAGTTGCATCTCATTTCATTTTTACGGTTTGTACCTTTGATGTGTAAAATTCAAACATATAAACAAAATTAACAACAACAAAAGAATAGAGATCCAAATTTGAATATAAAAATTATATTATGAGATACTAGGAATTTAAATACTTACATGAAAAAAAGTCCCATAGATTTGGCATCTTGAATCCAAAGCTCTATAAGTCCATTGAATTGAAAACGGTGATAAAGCTGGAAAAAAAAACTCATTTAATTTCAGGCTCTTCAATAACCCATTCATTTGATCTTCCAAAAACCAGCCAGTTTTAAAAACCAGCAAATCGACGAATACCCAACTTCTCACATCTTCAAGAAGCTTAAATAGAAGAACCTTATTAACAATTCCAGTAGTGTCAAGCAGATCCAATTCAATTTAAAACAAGGTACGAATCTATGAATCACAAAAAGAAAAACAGATCCAATTCGATCAAAAGTCATAAAAAAATCTAGGAATTAAAAACAAAAATTCAGACTCGACGAATTAGGAAATGAAACCTAACTTACCATAATAACGATTTGAAAACCTTAACAAAGGTCGCCATCAACAGAGAAGAGATTAAGAAATCTCCATCACCAGAGAAGAGATCGAGAAATCGCCATCACCAGAGAAGAGATCGAGAACTCTATTCGTGTAGAACTGAAGTATATCATCTCTAACAGTATTATACACGGAGGGTGATTTTTGGCATTTAAGAAAAGGCAGCTGTTTATGGGTAAAAATCATTTCCGCCGATTTTGGTAAATTCGGTAGGTGAGTGAGAAACTTGTTTAAACCCTAAACAAATGTGCTATACGTGAGCACTTTCTAGATTCGAGAAATCAATCTGTACAAGTCCGGCCTAAACCAAGAAATAGCCGTTCCAGACTTGCTTCGGTCACAAAGTGGAGGAGAAGGGTTGATTTGGGGAG
This sequence comes from Papaver armeniacum, assembly GCA_023531295.1. Classification (NCBI taxonomy): domain Eukaryota; kingdom Viridiplantae; phylum Streptophyta; class Magnoliopsida; order Ranunculales; family Papaveraceae; genus Papaver; species Papaver armeniacum. The sequence continues at coordinate 41,100 of JAJJWW010000626.1, forward strand.
GGAAGCAAAGAAAGGTGTTGAGACCCGAATACTGGGAGAGTAGTGTCTCGACTTGTATCGGAAAGTGAAAGCTTCGGAAGCTTGCAAGAGATGAAAGCTTTTTGGAAAGCTTGCAAAGTTTCCTTTTCGAGAGTGTTGTGTTTTTCTCCGACCGAGACTTGTTGTCCGGTGGAAATATGTAAGACCTATTTATACAAGTCGAGATTGAAACGTATTACCCTAGCCTCATGAAGAAAGAGAGTAAAGGGTGAAATAATGGGAGGAGGTGGTAACCGCATGGTGTTTATGGGTGAAAACGTTTTCACCATTATTTCCTCATTTATTTGACCGCTTTATTCCTATTTGTAGTTGCAGGTTTTCCCACACTACACCCCTTACTCGATTTTGCTTAATTAGTTCATTGAAAGTTGTATAATTGAGAATGTTTATTGATTAATTTCATGAATTGTCTACACAGGAAAAGTAGAATTACACTTAGCCAGTAAAACTCTCTTAAACTTTCTCTCTCCTAATGACTTGCCCAACAATTCCCAAAAGGATCCCCCTCTCACAGACTCACTCAACCCTTTATATAGGGTGATACATAGTGGATGACAGCTAAGCTACCCTTTATTTTCGGGAATGTCCCGCGAAGTGTCGCGAGATGCACAAACATTCGCTCTCGCGACACTTCTTATCCCTCGCCAGTCTCACGTCTTTTTATGTTTTGTCAGCCGTTATTCATTGCGTCGTTTATTTTAGCTTCTGCGACTCCCTCGCGACATTGTCGTTGATTAATCCCGCGAGCCCATGTCATTTACGATATTATGATCCTACATCTTGCCTCTTTTTTCCGGAATATTGCTTGAAGAGCAATCTTTGAGGAAAAATCTGTTGTTGTAGTAACCTTTGGTCTTTCTTTGATGAGGGAACGAGCGGAAGAATACCGTACTTGAAAAGTACGTACTTGCCTCTATTCTTTTGCGAAGTTCCAAAGCTTCTATATACGAAGTATCGTCTCTATCTCTCCTCATATTTCCTCTGCGAAGGGAGGAGTATCACGAAAGTGATTCTTTTGATTTACCATGACTTGCTTATTTTTATTTGTTTGAGCTTTTGTACTTTTACACGGATTTTGATTTATTAATGTCTTTTCTTGACACGTCTCTTTCAACCGCTTATTCTTGACCGTTCGTGTCTCTTCGCACATTAAATGACCTCGTTTTTCTCGAGGGTCTTTTTCCCTATATATAGTTTTCTTTTTCTCTTCTTTTCATCCTTTAGTTTCTCTCTGCAATTTTTCTTTGACTCTCTTCTTCCGCAATTTGCGCTCCTGCTACTGCAAATCTTTTCTTCGTCCTTTCTAGCGCTGTTCTTAATCCCCAATCTTCCATCCATTCCCATACTGATAAATGGCTTTCATCAATCGTGCATACAAAGCTTCTTTTGAAGAAGTTCAACAGAAGTTACTCGAGAAGGGTTTTACTCTATCAACCATTCCTGATCAAGAATCTTCATCCATTCTTTTGCAAAATTATTTTTCGATCATCAATGTGATGATCAAAGGATTATAGTCTCGCTAGGTCGACTTCTCGCGGACTTCCCATTCCCTTATACGATCCGAGTTGCCTCTATTTTATGAAATCTTGGCCCATGAAAAATTCTCTCGGCCATTTTATCAATTGAGTGGCGATTGCATTCGCCTAATGCTTGAATTCGCGAATCGTGGTCTTTGGCAAAGGATCTTTATACCACACTCTCTGTTAGACACCCCGATTTCAAAGACTTGGAAATAGTCTGCGAGAAGTACACCGTAGAGAACTTTTTTGAAAACTATTCAAGTGATAAAGATGGTTAATGCGAAGTCTCACAGGGGCATTCGCCTGAAAAAGAAGGATAATGTCCCTGAGGATAAATTGCTCATGCAGGATATTGATTGGCACCCGGGCAATAATACTACTCCTCGCCACTCCAAAGATGAGAAATGGTGGGTTGTACCCTTGTTTTTAAATGGTCCTTATATCGCGGGCCCACATGTTCTTCCTGCGAATCTCGCAGGGTATCATCCTTGGGAATTCAAATGGCCTGATAAAGCAAATGAGGTATGTTTCCCATTTTAAATCTTGCCTCTGCAACTTTCTTTTTATATATGTTGAGTTTGTATAATTTTTCAGATCGCCAAATTGAGAAGAAAGTACAAGGATAATCCATTGGAGAGTACTCTGACCATACTTCGATCGCTTACGAGTGAAGTAAGAAACACTTCCTTTGTTATCTGAAACAATATTGTTGCCTCTGTTTCTTATCTTTAACCGTATGCGAAGGTTGGAGTTGAAGAAGCTTTAGCCGCGAAGACTAAAGGTAAAGGCAAAACTATCATTCGCAAGGGTAAATCTTCTGCTCCATTAACTAAGAAGCGAAAGGTTCAATCTTCTTCTCGTCTTAACTCAAGCTCCGAATCTTCTGATGAGGATAACCATGATTCGAATCTCTCTCTTGCTAAGGAGATTCCGTTGGCCGGCTCTCCTATGGATCGATTATCTAGCATCTTCTCAGACTCTTTCCAAGGAATGGGAGATGCTCCCCTAGCTTCCCTTTGCGGTACTCTCGCAAACGTGTGTAACGCTACTTTATTAGAAGGCAATGATTCTTTCAATGGAGCCTCTAGAATCGTGTCTCCTGACTTCTTGAACGCCCTTGGGTCTTTGGTATGTATGCCGTCTCATTTCCCTGTTAATTTTAAATTTTTAAATATATATGTACTTGACGCTTTTCTGTTTTCTTTCATAGGTTGGAAGAACTTCTTTTGTAGTTGCCTCGGATCTCGAGAGAAGACGCAACAATCTTGAAAAGAAGAACTGTGATTGAGTAAGAAGATTCGAGAATTAGAGGCGAAGGCTGCGTCATCTCGCGATAAAGACGAGAGAATTCAAAAATTAAACACCGAGCTTGACTCCCAAAGGGATAGGGTGTCCTCTCTTGTAACGCTAATCAAGCAACTTTATGGTATAAGATTTCACTTCCTTTTATTATTTCTATCTTATCGGTCGCATACTACTACCTAATTTATTACCTTCGCAGATGTATATAATCTCTCCGATGAGGCTATTCTTCTCCATACGTTTCCTGAACCCATGGATAATGACCTTCTTCTCGCACACCTCAATCAATCTCCGAGTAGTTCCTCGATAAAACTAACCTCCTTTCATTAAAGGATCTTCAGGTCAAACATCAGCTTTTAAAGATCGAACACAGATCTAATTTAAATTTAACTAACCGCTTTAAAACGAATGTACCTTGATTCCGAGAAGAAAATCAAGACTTTAAGGAAGAAAATTAGTGACCTCATAGATGAGAACGATCGTATTACTAATGAGGTGCACAGGCATTAGCGAGAATTCCACAAATCTCTTCTTGGTGTGCAAATTGAACGAGATGAACTCCTTCATCAAAATACTATGCTTAAAAATGAGAAGAACAAGTTCGTTCTCTTCTTGTTATTAATAGTGATGATGAATTCAGCCTGGGCTGCGAAAGTTTTAGATAATGCCAGAATAACCTAGGTGTTGATGTTAGTCTTCATGCCGAGCATACTTCCTTGATTAAAGATATGATATCTGATAGAGAAGGTTTCTTATTATACCTTACTGCTTCTTACTTGTGGTATTGCTTGTAAATTATTAACTTGTTGTTTCTTATTTGCAGAATTCGAGAAGAGGCTTCAAGTTAGAATTAGAGAACTTGAATCGAAAGGAACACTCATGGAATTTTCCAAATGAGAATTGAAGAACTCGAAACTGAAAAAACAACAACTCGCCAAGAGTCTCTCCTTCGTAATAACAAGTATTCCAAGTTGAAGAAACAATTTGAAACAAAAGTGGAGAACTTTAATAATGATGCTGTTCGTTTTCGCAATGGAGCCATGGAGTATGTTTGTAAGCACCAGAACATCCCTCTGCATACATATCCCTGGCTTCTTGAAAAGGTTCCTGAGAATCTACCTGTCTCTGATGTTTCGATAGTGAAGCTGGCGAAGAAGAAAATTTTGGCGATGAGAATAATAAAACTGAGGAATCAGCTAACGTTATTGATGTATAACTCTTTCGTCAGAAGATGAATAACAATGTTCCATCTTTTCCATTCCCATACTTGCCTCTGTTATTTATCTTCAGATGGAAGATTTTGGTTATCTTCTTGTATTTGATAATAATCTTATTGTTGATTGAAATGGATCATCGCGACGAAGTCGCGGGTATTTTCATGAATTGAGAATTCTATCTCTTTTTGTTGCGACAAGGTCGCAGACCGCCTTTACATTTTCATGTGATGGCTCATTGACCCTGCCTTATCATTTTTGTGTGGTCTTCCGAGTTAGACCTCCCTAATTAGAGGTCCTCCCTGCCACCTTTTACGGCGACAAAATCGCAGGACGTCCTTACACTTGCATGTAAAGACCCATTGATCTTGTCTTATCATTTTCCAAGTATTTTTGCCTCTCAGGATGTTTTAGTTGCGACAATATGACAGGCCTAGATATCCTCGCGAACATAAAGCCCCATGACATTGCCGTCGTGCGACGAAATCGCGGGACGTCCGTACACTTTCGTGTAAAGACCCATTGATCTCGCCTTACCCTCGCGTTAGTATTATTGCCTCTCGCAGGATCATTGCACAAATATGACGAGCCTACGTTCTCTTGCGAAAACATAGCCTTATGACATTTGCGGCTGTTTTGACACCCCCCCTAATGGAGAGCGTCGCCCTTATCATCTCCCCGGTTGCCCCTTCAAGGAGGCGAAACATCGGCCATACAAGACTAGCTCCTCCCATCCGGTCTTAACAACAACCGATTGTTTTCGCAGCCTCTTATCCCTTATACCTATATGGTTTATGGTTACGAGACTGCACCCTAAGTGGAGTTTTCTTCGGCGAGTGCAACGCATGCCAAGACTTGCCAAGAATGGCCAGGGTAGGTTCATCCATCCCGGGCACTCGGCTCAACCGTGTACCTCGGCGCCTTGTGCATACACCGACTCCTTGGAAGAGACCTCGTCGCCCAACCAGGGTATAACCTACATATATAGTTGGGAATCCAAGGTATCTCTCCCAGGATAGGCTTTCATGGGCCCCAAATTTTCATGGTTCGGGCTTCGGGAGCGGTGTAACCTTCCCCTGAACCATGGCGAGAGATACCCCTTATATGACGCACTTTAGGTCTTACATTTGCCTCTTACGAAATGTTATTCGCGAACTAGGGTGTACGCCATAAAGGTTCGTCCCATTCTTTTGCGCATTTGTTTTTGTTAGATCATTCAATCATTCATATTTCATTATTTCTTGATATTTGTTTGCGAAGTATTCGCATAGTTTTGTTTCACTTGTTGTATTTCACTTTTCTTTCTTAATCGAATTCTCATTTTACTCTTGGTTGCGAGATTCTCGCACATCATTACTCCATTGCTACTTTGCCTCCCGCTTTTATTGGTTGCTCACTTCTTATGCCTTTTGTTCCTCATATCTTTTGCTTCTTTGTTGTCATAACATTTGTCTTTCTCCTGGCATTCTCCTCGCGGGATATGTTCAGTCCTTACTTATAGCATCTACCATTAGTTTTTCTTTTCTCTGTTCATTTCTCACATGTTGCTTCCAACCCTTTCTTTTGGCATTTCTTTCTTCGTAGCTTTCTATATCGACCTCATGACATTGTTGCGACTCCTTCCAATCTCCCTGGATGATACCAATGCCGTTCGGATGTGGAAATTTTATACATTGGTGGTACGTCGATGCGATCCCCAAGATTTCATGAAGCCATGGCCTCCCAATCAGTGCATTATACGGGGATTCCACGTCAACCACACAGAATAAAATTTCAGTTGATAACCCTTGTAGAGGTATTCTCATGTGAACTTCTCCCTTTGGTTTGTTTGCAGTGCCATTAAAGCCATATATCTTGTATGTTGAGGGGATCAAATCCTCATCCTTTCCTCCCATCGTCTTATAAGTATGGTAAAAAAGAATATTCACCGAACTTCCAGTATCGATTAAGATTCGGTTGATCGCCCAGCAAGCTTCTGCCTCATCATCTTCTCCATCAACTGGTTTTGGGTTAATCTCTAGTTTCACAACCAACGGGCTATCATGTGTTTCTCTTCCTTTTGGTACTTCATCTGCAGAGAAAGAAATAGTCTTCAGCTGCCACTTCTCTAACTGCGTCGTTCTCGCCAGACTCATTATTTCTTTATCATTAGCATCTCTCGCAAAGACTCTACTGAGCACATTGTCATGAAAATCTTCAATGGTGCGATAGGAGTGGACGATAGAGTTGCAATTCAAATTCTTAGCCTTTGTCCCAATTTCTATCACAAATGATTCCTTTCCCTTCGCTGACACTTATTCTATGCATCTCTCGTGGTGGTGGTAATGTCCGGCCCGTTTCTTCTCCCTTTAGAAAGTGGTTGAAACTTCCCCGATCAATCATCCCGAGAATAATTCTCTTTATGTTTCTACAATCGTTTGTGTGATGCCCATGGAAGCGATGGTAAGAACAAAACTCATGACTTCTATCGCCCGGCGGTGGTTCCATTCCCACGTTCCAAGGTCTTCGGTACATTTTCCATCACAAGTATAGCTTCCTGATTTTTTTCCACACTAGCATTCAGTGGAGGCATCTTAATCTGTTCCCATCTTTGTTCGTGGTTTTCCGCCCTCCACGGTTATTTTGCCTTCGTCCACCATAAGTTTCTTGCACATGATCAAAGCCTCCGAATCTTATTATTTGCTCATTACGGTTGTAATAGTTCCTTTCTCGCTCAAACTCTTCTTGATCGTGGCTTCCCATGGCTACTATCTTGTTGTCCCTCATCGCTTTCCTTGCTTTGTCCTTGCGAAGTGCTCGCCTTGTGTTTATGAATTGAGGCGACAAGCTTGCATTCGCAGACGTTAGAGCTTGTGTTCGCGATCGGATAAGAATTCATTTCATTGTCTTTCTTCTAAGGCAATATATTCTTCCTGTAATTCTGCAGATTCCGCCATCGTGATTGTATTTTTGATTCTAAAAATTTGAATATATAACAAATTGGTCGCTAAGAGAGCATTCACAAATGATAGGATGAGGTATCTTTCCTCAACACGTCCCGCCATTTCGCTACACATGGTCCTCCATCTTATTGTCAATCGCCTTAAACTCTCGCCAACTCTTTGTTTCAACCCGAATACATCTTCAATACACGGGTCGCGAAGAGTTGTTACTTATGTATGCTCCTAGGAATGTGGCTTGTAAATGGTTGAATGATGTGATTGTATTTCTTGGCAGTCCTTCAAACCATTTTAGTGCTTCTCCTATTAGGCTTGACGCAAAATATTTGCATAGTATAGCATCATGATTCTCCCACCGTAACATACATCTCATATAAGCCTTGATATGTTGTACCGCACATGAGTTGTTCCATCAAAGATGTTGGTTAACGCAGTAGATTGCACTTAGGAGGTATTCCTCCCATCTCGTACTTCTAGCGTGAAGGGTTCTTCGCGGCTTCTCGCGATGGCTTCGTCTAATTGTCTCATTCCTCCTTCCCTTCTACTATTCAAGTAATCCTCTCATTTCGGCCCGGTTCTCTTAAGATTTGTTCATTTGCCTCGAGTTTGTTTCTACCGGGTCTTTTTAGCTCGCTTCTCTCCTTCTTCGCTCCCGCCTATTTTGATCTTCTTGCTCGTTATTTTCTCCTCTTCTTTCCCCGCGACGCTCTTCCTCGTCTCTTTTCACACCGCACGCCATTATATCGGTTGTTCTCTCTTCTTGGCTGCCTCTCGGCTCTCATCATCTCGCACCCTCTCATATTCTTCGTTGATATTTCTATTGGTACGATTTTGTTCCCTTCTTCTTTCGTGGTTGTCATGGTTATTCTTGGGATTGCTTCTTCCATCTCTTGATTTTCCATTTCTGCTCTTATCCTTTCTCTCTCGCGAGCTAGTCGCGCTTGTTCAATGTAGTGTCTCTCAATATCATCCTCGATCTCTCGGTTTCTTCTCAATTCTTCTCTCCGTGCAAGATTATTCTTCCCTCAGACTGGGTCATTCGGCCCTTGAGTTGCATGTTTCCTTGATTTTCCCTATTCCGCTCGTTTTGAAAATTTTGGCCGAGGAATATAACGATCTTCCATTTCTCCTCTTCTCTCGTCATGCTCTATGCTTGGATTTTGTGTTTCTGTTGGTTTCCTTCCTCGGTACTTTCTGTTGGTAGAACTCTCCCTCTTTCTTCCCTAATCGATCTCGAGCTTGATCTCGCACTACTTCTTGATCTTCTATTTTGCAATCTCATATTTTCCATCCTCAACTCATGATTCTGTCTTGTCAAGTTTGCTCGTTCTTCTGCCTCTAGCCGTCTCTCTTCGTGTATTGTTTGTCTCAATCTTTCTAATCTTTGTGATTTCTTCGTTTCCGGATTGGTTTCTCCATTCATCCCTTGCTCCCCTTGTCCATTGCTCACCAGCTGCTCCTCTTCTCTCTCATCTTCGTAATCGGATCTCCAAGTATGCACACTTACTCTATCGTAATCCACACCGCATTTGCTCTGGGGAAATCGGTGGTTGATTTTGATCTTCTCCATCATTTCTCATATTCATCCTTGACGATTCTCCTGTTTCATTCCTCCTTTCTCCAGCAAGTCTCCCACTTCTTCTTACAATCGTTGGTTGCCTTTGTACATTTCTTCTTCTAGCCATTTTTCTTTTTCACTGAATTCTTGAGTATCACTCCAAATCTTTTCTCTATTAATCCAAATTCCTTTCGATTGCTGCGTCAATTCCTGCTCCTCTCCCTGTTTCTAGCGCATATGTAGTTGCAGGTTTTCCCACACTACACCCCTTACTCGATTTTGCTTAATTAGTTCATTGAAAGTTGTATAATTGAGAATGTTTATTGATTAATTTCATGAATTGTCTACACAGGAAAAGTAGAATTACACTTAGCCAGTAAAACTCTCTTAAACTTTCTCTCTCCTAATGACTTGCCCAACAATTCCCCAAAAAGATCCCCCTCTCTGAGACTCACTCAACCCTTTATATAGGGTGATACATAGTGGATATTGCTAAGCTACCCTTTATTTTCGGGAATGTCCCGCGAAGTGTCGCAGATGCACAAACATTCGCTCTCGCGACACTTCTTATCCCTCGCCGGTCTCACGTCTTTTTATGTTTTGCCTGTCGTTATTCATTGCGTCGTTTATTTTAGCTTCCTGCGACTCCCTCGCGACATTGTCGTTGATTAATCCCGCGAGCCCTGTCTGTTACGATATTATGATCCTATACTATTCACGCTTTCTTAATGTGAGCGAAGTGTACGCTGCATGCTGTGACCGCCAAACTAAGACCCTGGAAAGCATCCCCCAGTTTGTGTTGACGTCTCGAGCGTTGGTTGCACCTTGAGTGCAAGTGGCGCTGCTAGTGGCGCGTGTGGCATGTGCCAATGGCATGTGCGGAATGCCTTTGTTGCGGATTGCACCTTGAGTGCAAGTGGCAATGCCAGAGCTGCTAGTGGCGTGTGTGGCATGTGCCAATGTGCGGAATGCCTTGGTGGTAGGTTGCACGTTGAGTGTAAGTGGCAATGCCAGAGCTGCTAGTGGCGTGTGTGGCATGTGCCAATGGCATGTGCGGAATGCCTTGGTGGTAGGTTGCACGGTTTGCAAGTTAGGCTACCAGCGTGGGTTTTGGCATGTGCCAATGGCATGTACGGCCAAGTTGTCCTAGGTTGCACGGCTTGCAAGTTAGGCTACCAGCGTGCGTGTTTGGCATGTGTCAATGGCACGCATGGCCATTAGGGCCACGACTAGGTAATGAAAGCTACCAGTGAGCGTGTTGGCATGTGCCAATGGCATTCTCGGCCATTAGGGCCACGACCTGGTAAGAAAAGCTACCAGCGACGCGTGTTGGCATGTGCCAATGGCATGCTCGGCCATTAGGGCCACGGCTTGGCAAGAAAAGCTACCGGCGAAGCGTGTTGGCATGTGCCAATGGCACGCTCGGCCATTAGGGCCACGACCTGGTAAGAAAAGCTACCAGCGATGCGTGTTGGCATGTGCCAATGGCATGCTCGGCCATTAGGGCCACGGCCTGGTAAGAAAAGCTACCAGCGATGCGTGTTGGCATTTGCCAATGGCATGCTCGGCCATTAGGGCCACGACTTGGTAAGAAAAGCTACCAGCGAGCGTGTTGGCATGTGCCAATGGCACGCTCGGCCATTAGGGCCACTGACCGGTTGTCAGCCGACACAAATATAATTACACTTTCTTACTACTCAAAATATAAATATAGCAAGGGCAAGAAAGGATCGATCCCACAGAGAGGTCTAGGTTGTCAAATTGTTTCGGTTCCCTATAGATAACACCGGTAGTTTTGTGATTATAATAAACTAAATAAAAACAAATAAGGAAACAAGCAAACAAATCAAATCAAGGATAAGAAAGTATTGGTTACGGATTTCGTTTTCATTCACAAACATGGTTTCACCACAATAACTAGAATTGATATTTTAATCTCAACTTTTATCAAAGACCCTAGAATACCTTGATCGCAAGAATATCCCGCAAATCTCCTCATGTCATCAACAAACACATTAAAAGATGCGAATATGAATTCTACCTAAAGGAACAACCTAACGTGTAAAAGCACTAATCAAGTTTAATTCCCTAGATGCGTTAAGTTCTATGAAATCAGGCCAATCAAAGCAATTGAACGTGGAAAGCGCACTAATTCAATTTAACAAAGGTTATAACTCACATATGATCATAAGAATATATCACTACAAACTATAATCATATTTATGCTACTTGCAATCGGAATTATCACTTTTGCGTATAATAACCCTAATCTAGCAATAGAGATGAAAGCAAAATCAATCGACTCGCGACTCGACTAACAAGCATTCAAATCATGTAATAATACTCATGGTGAATCATAAACGATAATATGAGAGAAAACTAATTTATTGAATTAAAACCCATATTTGGAAATCAAACTTATTCCATAACCAATAATAAACTTAGGTACTCATATTCATGGAGTTCATCACAAGAAGAAAGAGAAAAGACTTCATGGTTCTAAACCCTAGAATAAAGTATAGGAAAAAGAATAATAAAACGTGGTCCCAAAACATTGTAGAAGTCTTCCCTTTTATATTCTTTTTCTCCTTCCAAAACTAGGTTTTGTCTTCAAAGTCCATTAGTTGGAAATTCACCCGGCCCACCATGGAGAGAAACCCGTGTAGAAATTTCGTCCAAAAACGCTCGCGGAAAACGGGATTGTGGGCGGAATCCGCCGGAATAGTCGAGGAAAAGCATCTCGTGTGACCGGAAAGTCCGCCTTGGTCCACCGGTCAACGGTCGTGACCGAAGTCATCTCGGGTCAACGAGTCAAGGATGTTTGAGTTGGAACGAGTCGGCTCGGGTGAGTCAGTAGCTAAGTCGACTTCTTAGTCAAGGTCGAGTGGTCTGAGTTGCCTTGGCCAGGCTAGGCCATTGCACAGGCCAGAACTTGTTTTGCACTATCATTGTGCTTCAGCTGGGAAATTCCAGTCATGATGGCTATGCATTCTTCTGTAGCTTAGTTCACCTCTCTGCCAACATAAACTGCAGCTCTTCACAGCCAACACTTAACTCAGCTGCAAACAGCTAAATTCTCACAACCAATGCACTCATTCTTCTACTATACAGCTCACATTCATTGCAAGTAAACCCTAACCTGTAACATCTCAGTTTTGCTCATATTTCAATCCCAGCACTAAGGCCATCTCAGACCCTTCATCTCAGTCATGAATCAACGCCACCTGCAATCTGCTAAGCATTCATCCTACATCAATACATAGCAACTCTCAATCCATACCAGTGCCACTAATGCTTTCAGCTGCAATTCAGATACCAACACCTGACCACTAAACCTTGACAACAACATCTCCTTCATACCCATCTTCTTCCTTCCCTGCCTTCATTATATCACCACCATTGTCACGAATGCCGCAACCTGCTACCTAGCATGCCTTTCTACCACCTGCAGTTTCAACTCAACTACAGCCAAATTTCACCATCAATACAAGCTCAGGCCACCACTGAACTGCAGCTTTAATCCATGTCAATCTCAGGCCAACAACACCAACTCAAGGCCATAGTCGAACCATCTCTGCCCAATTAAAGCCGTCTGCAAAGCCATTACCTGCATCTTAGCTTCAGATCCCACTACTCCATCTGAGCTGCAACCTCAGACTGTTGCATAAGCTAACAATCTCAACGCCTGCAATACCAGCTCGTACCAATCACTGCCATTCCATACAACCCTTGCTCTATTCATCATTCGCAGTGACTGCAGCTCCTTCTCGAAAGTCTCTATTCTCAGCATTGATTTCTTCTCAGCACAAGAACTCCAAATCCAGCCCTCCATTTCAAGCTTCTCATCTAAACCCATTTGTAGCTCACGGCATCCACATGAAATCTCTTGAACCAACTGCTGCAGTTCCAGTTCCCTGCATTTAAGCTCACCATCAACTCGTTCCGAGTCCCCGTAATCTATTCAAAGATCCATCAAGCAGCCTGCAAATGACTTCTCATCAGTTTTGTACCCTTCTTGCCAAATCCATAATCTGCTCACTCATTTGCAACAAAGATGATCGCTATCGTAAGCGTCAAAAATAAATTATACTTTCTTACTACTCAAAATATAAATATAGCAAGGGCAAGAAAGGATCGATCCCTGAGAGAGGTCTAGGTTGTCAAATTGTTATGGTTTCCTATGTAAAACACCGATGATTTTCTGATTGTGTAAATAAAAATAAAATAAAAACAAAACAATAAAAAGTAAACTCGCAAATCAATGAGGTGAAAATATTGGATAAAGGTTTCATCTTCAATTGTAAACAAGTTTATGAATATATGAATAAAATTCGTATTTAATCTCGCTATCATCAAAAGCCATAGAATACCTTATTGCAAGAATATTCGTAATTTCCTAATTCATCAACACACACATTAGGCTGCGTATGTGAATTCTACCTAAAGAATAACCTAACGCCTTGCGCTAATCAAGTTCAATTCCTAGGAGCATTAAGTTTCGTAAATAGGCTAATCAATGCAATTGTAATACATTGCGCAAAACAATTCGAACAAAGGTCAATTTCTACATATGATTACAAGGATGTATCACTACAACCTAGAATCATATCATGCTACTCGTATTCAAGGTTATCGCCGATGAAAACCCTAAAATAGCTATAGATATGGATGTGAGTTCAATCAATTCTAGACTCGACTAAACAAACATTCAATCATATTGCAATACTTCAATCATGCAATTATTATAACCCGTAGAAAATCAAACGATAATATTGAGAGAAAACTAATTCATAAAAATCACAACTTGGTTGCAAAATCCAACTACATCTTCAACCAATAATAAAAACTTAGTTCATATTCATGGAGTTCATAACAAGAAGAAAGAGAAAAGACTTCATGGTTCTAAACCCTAGAAAACAAAGTAGAGGCAAAAGAATAAACAAGATCCCCCCACATTAGGTAAAAGTCCTCTCTTTTATATGTTTCTCTATTTCCATAAAGGATACTCCTTCTAATATTAGGTCTTCTCAAAATCCATCTCCAAGTGGTCCACCAAGCCCATGTGTGAGAAAAACCCATGTAGAAAATATGTCCAAAAACGTCCGAAAATCGGGATTGCGAAATCTTGGAATAGTCGCGGAAACTATTTCGTGGTGGTAAGGCAAAGTCCACCCGCCACCGGTCAACGGGTCGGATCGGTCAACGGGTCGGATCGGCGGGTCAACTCGGTCAGCACCGAGTTAGGGTGAGTCAACAGATGAGTCAGGTTCCTGTGTCGGCCGACTCGAGTCACAGGCTGTCTTTGATGAGCTAAGCGGATCGACTCGTCAAAGCCGAGTCTTGCACAGGTCATTGTAACCTTGCACAGGCCAGACTAACATCTGTGTTGCACCATTGTGGTGCATCACAACTCCACTTCAGCCATCTTGGCCACAAACTCCATTCTCGCTCTCCGCCATCTTCCACCAGCCCGGCTACTTGCCAGACTAACCTCGCAACTGACCTTACACACCGCAAATCCCATGGAATCCAACTCGGCCGCCACAAGCCATTCATTGCACCATATTCATGCTCCATCTTGCTGCAGCTTCAGCCTTCCACTCAACCCATTACAACCGCAGACTCAAATTTGCAACTTTCTCCTTGTTCTTCTCCATTCCCTTACTCGGTCACAGCTGCCACCACCTGTAGTGTTAGCTCAAGAATGAGCTCATCTCATATACTGCAATCCAGACCTGCAATGTCAGCTCTTTTTTTTGTTCTGTATCAGCAGCCCAAGCTGCAAACCAACACCACAGACCCATTAGCTCAATCCCAATCAATGCCTACATTCATCTAGACTGCTCACTTGCCAACTCCTTCCCTGATTTTCTTGAGCATCAGTACCATCTCACAGCTGCAATACCATTTTGCACATCACTCCATTTCAGCTTTAACCGCAGCCTCAGGTTCAAGCCAACACCACCATCATCTCCCTGGACTGCACCTGACCTGCAACCTGAATCTTTACCAAAATCTCACTAACCCTGCAACCTTATTACCTCTGCAATTCAACACCGTTCATCACCTCGAGTTCAACACCACAGCCAACCTCCCCGTGCTTCACCATCGAATCATCACCAACACGTAAAAACACCTTGAATCGTAATGTTTTGCCATTCAGACCATGTATAATCCTTGCAACACCAATTTAGATACAACACCCGCAACAACACAAACCCTACTACACTCATAATGCAAACTTCCCAGTGTACCCTACTTGACTCTCAATTCCAATCCCAGCTGCATCCATTGCCCAGCCAACTTCACAGCTGTCATGACACTTAAATCTTGCATCTCAGCATATCCCATCTCAGCCAACTTAACTCAACCAACACAGACCCTAGCCTCAATTTCTTTGAGCTTCAACGCCAACTCTGCTTCATCTTTTTTCAACTCAACTTGCTGCCATTTCCTGCAGTCTCAGTTCAACAAATCACATGACCTTAACTCTTTAGCAGTGACCACCAATAGCACCTTCCCCTCGCTTCCAAACATCTCATCCTGCCATCACACTTAGTTCCCTGCAATTCAGTTCGCTCAGACGCAACTTACCAATTTAAGTAACAGGAACACCCCATTCTTTTCCATCTCAATCACAGAACCACAACAAACCCTAAGGCACCACCGATGACCACAGATTCACTCCACACTCAAATCCGAGTTGAACCCATTTCCTTATTATCGATTTCGAGCTCGCCATCCCGATTCATCACTGATAATTTCGTCTTCCCCGAATTCCTCCACTAAAGCACAAAGAGCAACAACTTCTCTTCACCCCAAATTTCATCCAAATCGATTCCAGATCCATCTTCTCGATCTCAAGTTCACTTCTCCACTTCCTCACATTCAATTAATCTTCTTCCCTTAACGATCTGCAACATCAGCGGCATTGTCCGCCGAATTCCTTCCCTTTCTCTCAATTTCTCTCTTTCGATCCGGTTTCAAAGTGAAGAACTAATAGTTGAGAAATGAATTTTCTCAATTTTTGGGCAGTGTAAGAAGGGTCATTAGCTCTAAGCACCCAAAATTGGATAAGGGCCACCTCAGTTTATCTTTGGCTTGTCGGTTTCAGAAACCGATCGCCTAACTCTTCCTTTGCTCAATCTGTCGATTGCGGGAACCTTGATTCATTCTTCACGCCTTGCGCAGCCTTGGCCTGCTCCAAGAATCACTCGCCTATGAATTTACCTTCTAGCCCTTTACGCTTCAAATGAGTGATTTCTCCATCTTTTTCGTCCGTGCGACTCCAGAGTACCTAATAACTCAAAAACACGCGTAAGATACGCAATTCCCAAGGAAAATAGCAAAGAAAGCATAAATTCTAGATATAATATTAGGTGTTTTACAACACCTATCACAGCATCATCCCTGCAATAACCTGCAGCACAACCACCCATCTCTATGCCTGCAATTCCGTGATAACCACCAACACATCTTAGCTGCAGCTTCTCATCTCCCAGTTATTCTTACTGCAACACCATCCCTTGTCAGTTCAACTCACTCCCCTTTTTGAAACAGTCACAGACAACTCAATTCAAACCAAACACCTGCAATGAATAACAGAGAATCCTAACATTCATCTAATTTAGTAGTTTACAAACCACAAGCCCTTTGCTCAGCTTCAATACAATCTGCCAATTCACATTGCTTCTCTGCCATAACCTGTTCAAATCTTCAATTCCACAGCAACAAACCCATGACAAAAAATGCAAAGCTAAACTCCATCATAACCTGCAACTTCAAGACAATATCAGTTCCTCAACTCCGCAATGACAAAGATACTCGGGGCTTCACCAGCAACATAACACAAAGACCACCTGCTATGCTTCATATGATTCATATGAGTCTCATTAGCCCCCAACATTCATTGAGTTCAAAACCCTTCTTCTCTGGCTCACAAAACCTCAAGACAACCAACACAACCCAACTCTCCAATTGATTGCAAACCTTCAATTCTATGTCCAAATCGAATCCCTGATTCAATTTCTTCTTCGTCTCATCACAGCAGCAGATCCCCTTTTCTTTCTTCTCTCATTTCAACAGCAAAACAAATCTGTCCAATTGCAGCATCTCCATCTTGAATCAAACCCTAATTTCATCCTCTATAGCAGCACCATCAACAACCCTAATTTCCATTAATTCTAACACCACCAGAGAGCTTCTCATTCTTCATTTTAACTCTTAGTTTCCTCCATCAATTCCTTCCTTGAACTCGAGCAGCACTCCTTCTTCCATCTCAGTCATGGCCACAACCCATTACAACTTCTTCCAACACAATAGCTACCTCCTCCTGCATCTCAATCACTGCCTCTATCTCGAACCCTCTCTCAGATTTAATTTTTCTTACAGCAGCAGATACTATCAATAGAGAAAAGGAAAATGATCCTAACTTCTCAATTTCGATTTAGATAACCAGTGAAGTGGGATTGCTATTAGCACCCCAAGAGTGGATACGGGTCACCCAGATGTTGCCCCTTAACCTGTGACTAGGCTCCAGAGAGTGTTTGCCATGAAATAACAGATTTGCCCTTTTTGCTCATATTGGGTGATTTCTCCATCTTTTCGTCTGTGCGACTCCAGAGTACCTATAAGACTCAAAACAAGCGTAAAATACATAATTCACAAGAAAAATAGCAAAGAAATCGTAACTACTAGATAGTAAATTAGGTGTTTTAGACACCTATCAGATTCCCCCACACTTAGACTTTGCTAGTCCTCGAGCAAATCAAACAAAACAAAAACATACATACAACTCCGTGACGTCGAGGCTACGGTTAATTTTAGCATAAATAACAAGCCTTTAAACCCCTAGGTGTCCCTAGTGGACGAGTTATGTCTCGTGAAGGTTTACTAGAGATATACCTACAAAACCTATATTTCAAACTCCGTCTATTCGTGACAAATCAATGAACGAATCCAAAATGACTACAGGAGGAGGTACCTTGCAAATTCAATTCATATATTAGTAAATAAACTCTAATTAGATAGTCGAACAAGCCACAATACTCGGAAACTAACAAACCACAATCACAATGAAAAGATTAATAAGATGGATATAGATGTAGATGTTGGCGAATATTCACAAGTGTTCGATGTTTCCCATATCCTGTCTCAAGGTCATTGCTAAGATGAACCTAATCCTATTGGATTGAGCTACTTGGTCTTTGAATGCTACATCAAATCAATTGGCATATACAAGGGAACCAAGAGTGACTTTATTCAACACAATAATAATTTCTTCTCTCTTTTTTTATATGATTGGATCAAACTGGATCCAATTTCTTTTTTTTTTAGACGGCATGATTAGATCTTTTGGATCCAAGCGCATGCTTCTTGTCAGCAAGTACATGATAGTTGCCTTGGATCCGCATTCCACGCTTGTTTAGGCGACGGGAGACGGGGACTACGTTTCAAACATACTGCTTTTCCCAATTGTCTTTTTTTTCCGTTTTGGTCTAATTGATCGGTCCTTTTTTTTTTTCTTTTCTTTTTTTTTTTTTTTTTTTTTTTTTTTTTTCTAGTAACTCAATCACTCTATTTCATCCTAGCAGTAATAACACGTCGATTTTTAGTGACCCACCAAAGCACTTAGAGAACAATAGATAAATATGGAAAAATAAAAATAGAATGTGATATGGTGATACTCCGAGATATGGTAACAACTATCATGTTAATTTGTGATTTCTGAGCTATCTTCTTCCCTTTTAGTTAATTAGTTCCTCAACTCCTGCATTCAAAATGGTTCCATCCACTAATGGTGTCAAAAACAAACTATACAAACATATAAATGCTCCCCCACACTTAAACTTCACATTGTCCTCAATGTGTAAAACCGAAAGTTCTGAATTCTGACGTAACAGCAGATAAAACGCAAAAACTGTGCAAATTGGTAGGAATTTGGAAAAACTCCATTTCACAAAAGTTGTTCACCTACGTGTTTTATACACAGTGTCAAAATTTCACAGTGTTTCGATAAACGGTCTGACAGTTATGGTCTCTGGAATGAACTACGCGCAGTCTGAAATTTTCTGACGAAAAGGTATTCGTCATAATTCTCTTCTAAGATAGATTACGGACTCAATGAAATTAAACATAGGGATGCAAATATGATATAAAACAGCAAAAAATAAATAAACGAAACAAAAATAAAATGCAAAAGGATAAGAGATACAAAACCGGTGGGTTGCCTCCCACTTAGCGCTTGTTTTAAAGTCAACGTCCGACTTAGCTTCTTGTAAGATTCATTCCCCATACACCAATAATCGAAAAGTTGGGGATCCGTCCATAGAACTGTTTTGCAAACACTAGCTTCACACAAATATTAGTAATATAAAGCAAAAGTGAAGCTATGAACCGATAAAAGCTTCCCCACACTTATTCTTGTCCACACTTGGAAGTGTATAAAGAATATAGAAGTCGGGTACGTCCACGGTTTCTTGTTCCATAACCTGCATAGTATGAGAATCAAGTATCTCTAATGGCGGAAATCGAGAAACAAAGTCATTCAACAATACTCTCAAAGCACATACATTCAAACCAATAAGAGGTAAAGGAGAAGAAATAATAGGCAAAGGGTTAGATAAACCTTTCACAATCTCTTGTATCACGGAATCCTCTTCATCCTTGAAAAATTCAAGTGAATTATTCACCTCTTGTATATAATGGTCCTCTATCAAACCTTGCAACCATTCTTCGTCCGTTTCTGCCTTAACCAAAGTCTCAACATAAAAATCATCATTACAATCCTTTGCAAGCTCAATTGGGTCTTCCACAATATTGGTTATAACGGTCTCATTCTCAACACACTCCTCCTTGTTGTAAGGCACATACTCTTTTGCGGATCCAAATTTTATCATAAGAAACTTTTTTAAAACACTCGAAAATGCATCATCCTCAAGCTCCACCCTTTGAATAGGCTCTTGATCATTATTAAGATCAATGCTTGAGTAATCTACACAAGTGTCGACATATTCCTCTTCATCTTCATCTTGATCCCAAAAGACTCCTCGGAGATGTCACCATGAGTTGTTTCCAAGCAATGTATCATAATCACCGTCACTATCATAGTCAACATAAGATTGGCCCTCGCTGAATTTAGTGTTGCTAATCTCAAACTCATCCTTTTGAATAGGTGAATGATCATTATTACGATCAAGAGTTGAGTTAACTACACAATTATCCACGAAAGTGCCCAAGGATTGGCCTTTTTCAACATTAGCATCAATCAAATATTCATCACAAACCATATGCACATTAGAATTATCCATATCTTCCTTATATTGATCAATGCCTCTTCGCAAGATAGTCATACCTTCACGAAGTTCTTGGAGTTGCTCGTTCGTAGTCTCTTTTGCTTTTTAAATTCCTCTTGTAAAAGGTGGAAACTTTGTCTATAAAATTAGAGACCTTTTGTTCACAAACATAAGAATCCTCCCATCCTTGTTGTTGTTCACACACATAAGGTTGTTGAGGAAAACCATAAGGTTCCATGGAATATTGGTCATAACCAATGAATTGGTTTTGATTATACCCATGGAATTGGTAGTTTTCGTATTGTTGAGGTTGAATCCGTATCCATCCACGTAATATGCTCCTTCCATAGAAATAAGCACACGAAATAATTCTCAAACCAAGGTTAAAAACCGAGAAAATAAGAAAAAAAAAAAAACTAAATACAAAAATAAGAAACCAAAAACAATTAACAACACGCTGCCTCCCAAGAACACTTTTCAAAATTTGATAGGTTGTCGGCCGACACAAATATAATTACACTTTCTTACTACTCAAAATATAAATATAGCAAGGGCAAGAAAGGATCGATCCATGAGAGAGGTCTAGGTTGTCAAATTGTTTAGGTTCCTATAGATAACATAGGTAGTTTTGTGATTATAATTAACTAAATAAAAACAAATAAAGAAACAAGCAAACAAATCAAATCAAGGATAAGAAAGTATTGGTTACGGATTTCGTTTTCATTCACAAACATGGTTTCACCACAATAACTAGAATTGATATTTTAATCTCAACTTTTATCAAAGACCCTAGAATACCTTGATCGCAAGAATATCCATAAATCTCCTCATGTCATCAACAAACACATTAAAAGATGCGAATATGAATTCTACCTAAAGGGACAACCTAACGTGTAAAAGCACTAATCAATTTTAATTCCTTAGATGCGTTAAGTTCTATGAAATCAGGCCAATCAAAGCAATTGAACGTGGAAAGCGCACTAATTCAATTTAACAAAGGTTATAACTCACATATGATCATAAGAATATATCACTACAAACTATAATCATATTTATGCTACTTGCAATCCGGAATTATCACTTTTGCGTATAATAACCCTAATCTAGCAATAGAGATGAAAGCAAAATCAATCGACTCGCGACTCGACTAACAAGCATTCAAATCATGTAACAATACTCATGGTGAATCATAAACGATAATATGAGAGAAAACTAATTTATTGAATTAAAACCCATATTTGGAAATCAAACTTATTCCATAACCAATAATAAACTTAGGTACTCATATTCATGGAGTTCATCACAAGAAGAAAGAGAAAAGACTTCATGGTTCTAAACCCTAGAATAAAAGTATAGGAAAAAGAATAATAAAACGTGGTCCCAAAACATTGTAGAAGTCTTCCTTTTATATTTCTTTTCTCCTTCCAAAACTAGGTTTTGTCTTCAAAGTCCATTAGTTGGAAATTCACCGGCCCACCATGGAGAGAAACTTAGTGTAGAAATTTCGTCCAAAAAACGCTCGCTGGAAAAGCGGGATTGTGGGGAGGAATCCCGCCAGGAATAGTCGACGGAAAAGCATCTCGGTGGCCAGGAAAGTCTGGCTAGGTCACCGTCAACGGGTCGACCGAGTCATCTCGGGTCAACGAGTCAAGGATCAACGAGTTGGAACGCAGGTCGGCTCGGGTGAGTCGGGTAGCTAAGTCACTTTCTTAGTCAAGGTCGAGTGGTTCGAGTTGCCTTGGCCGGCTGAGCCATTGCCTGAGAACTTGTTTTGCACTATCATTGTGCTTCGGTGGGGAAATTCCGATCATGATGGCTATGCATTCTTCGTAGCTTAGTTCACCTCTCTGCGCCAACATAAACTGTGACTCTTCCACCCAACACTTAACTTGCTGCAAACGGCTAAATTCTCACAACCAATGCACTCATTCTTCTACTATCTGACTCACATTCATTGCAAGTAAACCCTAACTTTGTAACATCTCGGTTTGCTCATATTTCAATCCCGGCCACTAAGGCCATCTCGGACCCTTCATCTCGAGTCATGAATCAACGCCACCTGCAACTGCTAAGCATTCATCCTACATCAATACATAGCAACTCTCAATCCATACCCGGTGCCACTAATGCTTTCAAATTTACCCAATTCGAGATACCAACACCCGACCACTAAACCTTGACAACAACATCTCCTTCATACCCATCTTCTTCCTTCCCCGCCTTCATTATATCACCACCATTGTCACGAATCGCAACCTGCTACCTAGCATGCCTTTCTACCACCTGCTAGGTTTCAACTCAACTACTGACCCAAATTTCACCATCAATACAAGCTCAGGCCACCTTTGGCTGCAGCTTTAATCCATGTCAATCTCGGGCCAACAACACCAACTCAAGGCCATAGTCGAACCATCTACGCCCAATTAAAGCCGTCTGCAAATCCATTACTCGCATCTTAGCTTCGTGATCCCACTACTCCATCTCGAGCCGCAACCTCGATCATTGCATAAGCTAACAATCTCAACGCTGCAATACCAGCTCGTACCAATCACTTGCCATTCCATACAACCCTTGCTCTATTCATCATTCGAATTCATGATGTGCACTCTCCTTCTCGAAAGTCTCTATTCTCGGCATTGATTTTTCTCAAGACAAGAACTCCAAATCGACCCTCCATTACAAGCTTCTCATCTAAACCCATTTGTAGCTCTGGCATCCACATGAAATCTCTTGAACCAACTGCTGCAGTTCCAGTTCCCTGCATTTAAGCTCACCATCAACTCATTTCCCGAGTCCCTGTAATCTATTGCAGCATCCATTGGCGACCACAACAGCTGACTTCTCATCGATTTTGTACCCTTCTTGCCAAATCCATAATCTGCTCACTCATTTGCAAAAAAGATCATCCCTGCAATAACCTGCAGCACAACCACCCATCTCTATGCCTGCAATTCCAGATAACCACCAACACATCTCAGCTGCAGCTTCTCATCTCCCAGTTATTCTTACTGCAACACCATCCCTTGTCAGTTCAACTCACTCCCCTTTTTGAAACAGTCACAGACAACTCAATTCAAACCAAACACCTGCAATGAATAACAGAGAATCCTAACATTCATCTAATTTAGTAGTTTACAAACCACAACAGCACAGCTCCAGTTCAGCTGCAACATAACACAGCACCACCTGCTATGCTTCATATGATTCATCTGAGTCTCATTAGCCCCCAACATTCATTGAGTTCAAAACCCTTCTTCTCTGGCTCAAAAAAACCTCAAGACAACCAACATAACCCAACTCTCCAATTGATTGCAAACCTTCAATTCTATGTCCAAATCGAATCCCTGATTCAATTTCTTCTTCGTCTCATCACAGCAGCAGATCCCCTTTTCTTTCTTCTCTCATTTCAACAGCAAAACCAATCTGTCCAATTGCAGCATCGCCATCTTGAATCAAACCCTAATTTCATCCTCTATAGCGGCACCATCAACAACCCTAATTTCCATTAATTCCTAACACCACCAGAGCTTCTCATTCTTCATTTTAACTCTTAGTTTCCTCCATCAATTCCTTCCTTGAACTCGAGCAGCACTCCTTCTTCCATCTCAGTCATGGCCACAACCCATTACAACTTCTTCCAACACAATAGCTACCTCCTCCTGCATCTCAATCACTGCCTCTATCTCGAACCCTCTCTCAGATTTAATTTTTCTTACAGCAGCAGATACTATCAATAGAGAAAAGGAAAATGATCCTAACTTCTCAATTTCAATTTAGATAACCAGTGAAGTGGGATTGCTATTAGCACCCCAAGAGTGGATACGGGTCACTTGAGATATTGCCCCTTAACTTTGTGACTAGGCTCAGAGAGTGTTTGCCATGAAATAACAGATTTGCCCTTTTGCTCATATTGGGTGATTTCTCCATCTTTTAAATCATGCGACTCCAGTACCTATAAGACTCAAAACAAGCGTAAAATACATAATTCACAAGAAAAATAGCAAAGAAAGCGTAACTACTAGATAGTAAATTAGGTGTTTTAGACACCTATCAGCCACGACATGTTAAGAAAAGCTACCAGCGATGCGTGTTGGCATGTGCCAATGGCATGCATGGCCAATTTGGCCTAGGTTGCACGGTTTGCAAGCCTAGGCGCGGGCGCTACTTTGGCATGGCGCGGCTAGGGCCAAGGTAAGGGTGTTTGGCTTGGCGTGGTGTGACCAAGCGTAGCTAGGGCCAAGGCGAGTGCGTTTGGCATGGCGCGGCTAGCTTGGGCTAGGTGTGGGCATTATTTGCCATTGGCACGGAAGGTGCAGCTAGCATGGTTGGCATGCTTTGGCGCGTTTGGTGTGACTAGCATAGCTAGGGCCAAGGAAGAGTGCGTTTGGCATGGCGCGGCTAGCTTGGGCTAGGTGTGGCTGGAAAATCATTGGCACGGAGGTGCGGCTAGCATGGTTGGCATGCTTTGACGCGTTTGGTGTGACTAGCATAGCTAGGCCAAGGTAAAATTTGTTTGGCATGGCGCTGCTAGCTTGGGATAGGTGTGGCTGGCATGATTTGCCATTGGCACGGAGGTGCGAGATAGCATGGTTGGCATGCTTTAGCGCGTTTGGTGTGACTAGCATAGCTAGGGCCAAGCAGAGTGCGTTTGGCATGTCGTGGCTAGCTTGGGCTAGGTGTGGGCTTGGCATGATTTGCCATTGGCACGGAGGTGCGGCTAGCATGATTGGCATGCTTTGGCGCATTTGGTGTGACTAGCATAGCTAGGGCCAAGGCAGAGTGTGTTTGGCATGGCGCGGCTAGCTTGGGCTAGGTGTGGTCGGGTTTGATTTTCCATTGGCACGGAGGTGCGCTAGCATGGTTGGCATGCTTTGCGCGTTTGGTGTGACTAGCATAGCTAGGGCCAAAGCAGAGTGCGTTTGGCATGGCGCGGTTAGCTTGGGCTAGGTGTGGTGGCATGATTTGCCATTGGCAAGGAGGTGCGGCTAGCATGGTTGGCATGTTTTGGCGCGTTTGGTGTGACTAGCATAGCTAGGGCCAAGGCAGAGTGCGTTTGGCATGGCACGGCTAGCTTGGGCTAGGTGTGGGCGGCATGATTTGCCATTGGCACGGAGGTGCGGCTAGCATGGTTGGCATGCTTTGGCGCGTTTGGTGTGACTAGCATAGCTAGGGCCAAGGCAAGAGTACGTTTGGCATGGCGCGGCTAGCTTGGGCTAGGTGTGGTCGGGTATGATTTGCCATTGGCACGGAGGTACGGCTAGCATGGTTGGCATGCTTTGGCGCGTTGGTGTGACTAGCATAGCTAGGGCCAAGGCATAGTGCGTTTGGCATGGCGCGGCTAGCTTGGGCTAGGTGTGGGTGGCATGATTTGCCATTGCACGGAGGGGAATTAGGGTTTTGCTCGTTGTAACCTAATTTGAAAAAATATCCCCTATTAATTACTGACTACATGCATTAAATGTTCTAATAAATGTCGCGGTGACATTAGGTTATTCGGGGTTTTACGATTTTACCCTTTGTCTTAAAAACCACCATCGACATTAAGTCCCCTGCTTAGCTCGGAACAGGGGATTTGTTGCGAGGTAAGCATAAGATGGTGACAAACTATCAGCAATAAATCGTAAAGAGAATTAAGGAGGCTTGTCGACATTTTTATAGATAGGATTTGGAATCCTTGCCTCGGCGATTTTGCACAAATCGGGGGAGGTGGCACGATTGGGAAGTCAACATCATTGAGAGACAGGAAGTCAGGCGGCATTGAGAAGTTGACGCGAGTTGGGAACCGAGCGTGCTAGCCGGTGGGACCAAGCACAAGGTGGGAAGGCTGAACGTGCTATTGGCGCGACTTGGCGATCATTGGTAAGTTGGCGCAATTGGTGGGACCGAGTGCAACTTGGGCGACATTGGGAAGTTGGCGCAATTGGTGGGGCGGTGTGGCTTGGGAGGTAATGGGGAGTTGGCACAACTGGTGGGACCCGGTGCAACAGGCGACGTTGGGCGCAATTGTGGGCCCGTTCTTATACGCACGATTTTTGGTAAAGGGAAATCCTTCCCTATTTGAGAATCTTCACGCATATATATATATAAATCCCTTTCTCCCATCTTGCACTTTGTTCTTTCATCTTTTATACTAGCGGCGAGATAAAGAAAACCGCCTGTGTATGTCTTCAATTCTTCTCTTGTTTCCCTTTTCCTGTAGGTGCAAACCCTAAGAGTAAGCATTTTTCTTTTATAATCCCTGCAACGATATTGCGCATATGATTTCTTGGCGTGCTTCTTGTAGAAAATATTGTATATATGCACCCAAGGGAAATACTGCATATATGATTCGAACCCGTAGAAAAATGCTCCATATATAATTTTGAACCCGAAGAAGGATACCATAGACGCATTCGAGCAGTAGAAAATCTGCGTATATAGTTTTGAACCTCAGAAGGATACTGCAGACGCACTTGATCCCATATAAAATCTGCGTATATAACTTTGAACCCTGAAGAAAATCTTTGCGTGTGCAGTTTTGAACACGTAGAGAATACTGTATATGATTCCCGAAGAAGAATACTATATATGTGCTTCATATGACTTCGAACCCATAGGAAATATTGCATATATGAATTTCGGACCTGAAGAAAATACTGCGCGTGCAGTTTTGAACCCGTAGAGAATACCCCCATTTTTTTTTTCCAGGTTTTCCTTTTGTTGGGTGCGGTTATGTGTCGGGAGATAATTTCGTCTTTCTCCGTTTGTTTTGTGCGAGATATCTTGTTACCAAATTGTTATAAAGGAATCCGACAAGATGTTACCTGAACAAAATTTCGCTTTATCGAAGGATGTTCATAATTCCAAACCAAACACGAATGATGAATTCTTTGCCAAAACCCTCGCCCATGCTCGGAGGAATCACCCAGGTTTCGTGCCAATTTTGTTAACCGGTGGTGAAGATGAAAAGAAAACACGTTCGGTTCGCGAGAGAACACCATACGGTTGTCTTCATAAAGGGGTATATTCTTCTTCCAATATTGATTTCGGGATGTGTCAAAGCCCATTGCTTTCTTTTGATAGATGGGTTGAGTTCATGGTGAGTAAGGAGCACATAAATACCAACTTGACTCGAGCGCGAGTATTGATGCTATCGAGCTTGATGGTAAGTCTCAGATTAGGAAGGATATCCCGGGCTTGGTTGCTTTCATCTCCGGATGGTGTTCGGATACCCATACGATCATATATAGATGGGATGAAATAAATTTCTCCTTGGAGAGTGTGGCTCTCTTCTTTGAATCTTCCGTAAGCCGGAATCTTAACATCCAATTGTCTAAGGTGAGGAGAGGATGCGGGATGACCTTTCCGCTAAGTTGGGAGATTTCGCTCGAAAAAGACTCCACTGCGAAGTCGAAGGATTAAATCGGAAAGAGGATGAAAGGTGCTTTTGACTGTTGGATATCTCAATGTTTTCAGGACGAGCTGGAACCTAAAAGAAAAGTAGTGATCTTCACGTTGCGGCATTTTTGGCTCTACAGTTTGTCTAGAGACATTTTTGATGACGGTTCTGGCAAGAAGGAAATAAGACCAGAGTTGCTAGTGATTTCTGTGAAGTTGGCAAAAGGTGAAGTTCTTCCCATTGGCAAGATATTCCTTGGTTCCCTGTATGTGCATCTGGATCACCTAGTTGCGAACATGCGAGTTTCGAATGGTTTCATGAAAGTGGATTCATATGTGCACGTTGCTTTCTCGCAAGCTCGGTTATGGGAGCACTTTGAGAAGTACGCTCGAAACCATTGCCTTCGATTCCGCGAGTTAGGCGGCTCCAATTCTTCGATGGGTGAACAGGCGTACAAGAGTTGGCATGAGCTTGGTTAGTCTTCTCGATAAGTCGCATGAAATCAGTTTTCGCCCATGGGAGCTGGGTAATAGGTCGGTGACTCAAATTGACACCTTTGCTTACGCTCCGATCATGTCTTTGTCTTGACGGCGACTTGAGTGTTGGTTAAAACTTGTTTATTCAAAGCTGCATGTCAGGTTATATGTCGTCTTTCTTCATGGGGTCTTTCCAGAATAGCTTCTTACAATATTGACCGTCTTGCTTTCGTCACATGGGTTTCGATCAAGGGGTGCCTCTTGCTTACCATTTGGTGGTTCCTAAGTGATTCATTGCGTCCGCCCTCAATGCCGGTGCCCTTGGAGGGTATCCGCCTTCCCTTCTTTCAAACGGGAAGAGTAACCCGATGACTTTTGGCTATTATGAGTTACAGTACGATGAGTTCATTATGATCCAAGATTTTGTAAATAATGTGGTGGAGAATGTTCGTTGTAAACCTTCCGTGCAGTTTGAAGAAGTATCCAATGTTGAGAGATCTCAAGCGAAAGTTGCTGTGGCAACTCGGAAAGTCCCAGTGAAAAGGAACGAGAGAACGAAGAATCGTCTTTGGCGGGTTAGGCGGTTTCAAAAGATCCTCCATGACTCTCGTGTCTTTCGAGTTCTTCCAATAACCGGGTATGTGTCGCCTCCTTGTTGGTTTGTCTCAAAACACGTGAATTTCTGCGAAAACATGTGTCTTGTTTCTTCCGGGGCCCCGGTAGTGTTAATGCTTTGTTGCCCTTGCACGTTGCCGGGAGACGGAAATTTCTTGAAGAATTCCAGCGACACTTGAGCCTTCTCGTAACGGTGATGAGCCGAGAGAAAGAAGAAAGTTCGACAAGTGAGAGTGATTCTTCGACGACTTGGTTCTTTTGGGGAAGTGGTTCGGTGAGTTTCGCTTTTTTCTTTCTTCTTCCGTTTTTTTTTTTGAAAAATGTCTAACTCAAGTTCGCGGGAGGAATCGGTTCGGAAGACGATTCTGGGGCGGAGCCACACGAAAAATTGCCTTTGGTAACCACCGCCGGTGACTTGGAGATGGGAGTTAGTCAATCGCTGGGCACAGATGTGGTTCAAATGGTGGATGATTCCCTGATGGTTGCTGCCGTAGACATGGAAAAAGACCTTTTTACAGTCGTGAGGCGATTCTCCGGCGCCATTTTCGATCCCTCGTACTTGGTTCCTTATCCGGGTCATGTCTTTGGTTGGCGGTTTCAGCGTCTTTGGCTAAGTATGAGGCATTGTACACGAGAATATGGGAGAAGTATGGACATATGGCCACAACCAAGAAGATCACTAGTCGATTTGCATTTGGTTAAAGCGTGTGGAAGAGGCTTTATCTTCCATCGAGGACATGCGTGAGGTGACCGGCCACACCGTTTCAAGACGTTATTGCCGACTGGGAGCACCATCGCGACGTGTATGTAGAAAAGGAGTTCAACGCCGTGGTTTGTCGAAGGACTTGCTGAGATCCGAAGTCGAAAGATGCGGCCGGTTGAAAGCCTTCTGCGCAGGAGATTGATAGGGTGTAGAATACATCTTATTTACTATCTATTGTTTATGCTTTCTTTGCTATTTTTCTTGTAAATTATGTATTTTACGCTTGTTTTGAGTTTTATAGCTCCTATGGAGTCACACGGAGGAAAAGAAGAAGAAATCACCCAATTTGAGAAAAAGGGCAAAATTGTCATTTCATGGGCGAACACTATCTGTAGCCCAGCCAAGGTTAAGGGCTACTCTCTTGGAGGAGCACTAAAGATAGGCCAATGAGGTTAAGGGGCATCTACCTGTTATTCACTTATGGGATTGCCAACGGGTATCCCTTATCAAATGACGGATCGGAATATCCGGACCCATCTTTATTATTACATAACCCTAAATCGAGAGGAGTGCCTCTCATTCATTCATTCACCTGAAGCCGAGAGAGAAGCAGCCATGGCTGCTGTTAATTTGTTCAAGAAATTGAGACGAAATCGAGGAACACAGAGAGGAGATAATATGAAGCCGAGAAGAAATAGGGGTTCGATATAACCTGAGATTCAGATGGGAAAATGAATTGGTTTAATGCGTGAAAGATGCAAATGGGTATGGTGGCGATTTGAAGACATGGAGAAGAGTAGATTCGAATTCTGAGGCATTGCTGCTGCACAGGAGATGGTGGTGGTCTTTGATGTTCAGGGACATGAGGATTAATGAATCGAGATCGAGTGAATGTTAGCCCAGGTATTGGTTGGCTCAACGAGAGGATTATCGGTGGATATTGGCGTGATGATGGTCGAAAACAAGAAATATGAGGTGCTATTGTGATTGAATGAATGGGTTCTCGGGAATGAATGTTTGATGGATCTCGATACGGGGAATTGAAGACCTTAGATCGGCTAAAATTGGCTCGAGCAAGTCCTAGAAACAGAGGAAACTCTGTCTGAATTTTCCCTCCGGCGACTCAACTCGTTTTCAGATGACCGATCCAGAAACGATTCAACCCAGCCCAGTCAGACCAGCACAGCCGAGTAAGACCAGTCAGCCACCTAGGGAGCTAACTCATAACTGACTCATTCCTTTCCCTTGACCGTTGACTGACGGTTTGACCACTTTGACCGTTAGTCCTAACGGAGGATCGATGAATATTCCGTCGAATATTCCATTGACGGTGAAGAACTCAGGTGGACGGCGGTGACTATTAGGCCGGATTAGGCCATAATACCAGTTTTTAAATGAGCCAAAAATTCGAAATTTTCTATGGACTTCTATCATGGGTGTGAAGACTTGGACTAGGAATTGGATGGAGAATTGGGCTCAAATTTGGAAAGAGAAGATGGAAGATGAGAAAGACTTGAATTTGGAAATTGAATTGCTAAAGGAAAAGGGTTCTATTCCTTGGAAGATTTGGAGAATATTGAAGCCTATAAATAGAGAAGTTTTCTACATCTTTTACACACCTCTCTACACACACAACACTTGTGTTTTTGTTTTCAAAATTCTTCTTTTTAATTATTTGTGTGAACTTGAAAATTTCTCCTTTTAATTATTATTTGTGTGAATTTCAAAAACATGAGTAGCTAATTTTCTTATTGATTAAGGATGAATTCCTAGTTCTTAATATATGATTTGAGTTTTGTTTCAATTCTATCTTGAGATTTTTCATAAGATTATCGTTTGTTTTTACTAATAGGAATATTTATTCATTCATGATTGATTGATAGATTGTTTAGAGTGCACGCTAAATTGATTTGTTAGTTTAAACTAAATCTAGTATAAGTTAGGGAATACGTAGTCGTTCTCGACACTTTACACAAGTAGAAAACACGAGACCTTGCGGAGGGATTAGTGGAGCAATTGTGTGTAGAAACAACGCTAGAAAGTGGACCAAGCTTAACCAGAGTTTAACTACTAGTACTAAACCTAAATTCATAGATCTTAATGCATTCGTGGAATTACATCTTGTAAGCGAACCTCAAGGTGGTTCTTTTGAATAGAATCTGATAACTAAGCGGACTTGTTACTCAGTGAAATAAGGGATTTTGGGGCTAGCTAAGCGGACCTGCTATCCTACGGTTTGTGATAATCTGTGACTAATAACAAGTAGAAAAGAACATAACTTTAATCATTGTTTTGCAACGAAGAAGGATTCCTTGATCTTGTCTCTCTTATTGATTTCAACTTTATCTTTTAATTACTTTGTTTATTTTCTTTTGCTTTTTATACCCCCCTTTCGTGACAATTTTTACAACTATAATCTCTTGCTCCTCGTGGGAACGAACTTGACTTCCATTATATTATTTTTAATTGAGTGGAAATAAGATTTTAATTTGATTGCACCTACGACACGCATCAAATTTTAGCGCCGCTAACCACGGGGAGCAATGGACGATTCTAGTTGTTTTTATTCTTTTGCTATATTCTTGCTTTGTTAGATTCTATACCGTATCGACTTAGTTTTGAGAATCTTGTTTCGGGTTAATCCTTTGGTGAATGCTTAAGAAGGCGGACCAGAGTCCAATACGTCTTCGATCAGGCACTCAACTAAAGGATTTCATTCGGCGATTAACACTCCACTTCCTCCTTCATCAAGTGATTCGGACAAAGAGGAAGAAACGATGTCTGATCGTACACTCAAGGACCTAGCTTCTCACAGGCTTGATACACAACAATGGTGTATCCAAACTAGCTCAACCTTCGAGATCAGCGGGGTTGATTAGAGAGTTACCAAAGTTCCATGGCATGGTGAATGAGGACCCAAACAAACATCTTATGGACTTCTATACCATAGTTATGGCTATGCTTCCACCGGAGACTAATGTGGATGGAGCAATGTTGAAAGCTTTCTAGTTTTCTTTGGCGGGGAAATGTTAAGGAATGGTTATATTATTTGCCTTAGGAAGTATCACAACATGGAATGGTATGAAGAAACTTTTCCTCGAGAGATATTTTCCCGCATCCAAAGCTACTCAAATTCGCAAGGAGATTTGTGGATTGAAACAACAAGTGGGAGAATCATTGTATGAATGTTGGGAGCGATACAAGAGGTTGGTGGCAAGCTGTCCACACCATCAATTTAGTGATGTTATGATACTCCAATACTTCTACGAAGCTCTTAACTCAAGTGATAGGTCTCTTCTTGACGCCGCGGGTGGTGGTGCACTAATGAACAAGACGGTGACCCAAGCTACCGAGTTGATTGAAAGTATGGCTGCGAACTCGCAACAATTCTACACAAGAGATGAACTCATGGTTAGGCGAGTGCATGAAGTTAGTGATTAATCATCACATCTTGATCAAAGGATGAGTAACATGGAGATAATGATTCAAAGGATGGCCGCGGTGATTATTCCGGATGGTGAGACCGAACAAGTAAATGCTTTATATCCAAATCAAAGGCCAAGGTACGATCCATACTCCAATACCTATAATCCCGGTTGGAAGTATCATCCCAACTTTAGTTATGCAAACAAGCAAGCGGCGGTTTCCAATCCGTATGAGCAACAAGGTGGTTTCCAACAATCACGTTTCCAACCTCAACAACAATTTCAACCACAACAAGTCAAGGAACGTGATTCTTCAATTGATGACAAGCTCAATGCATTGATGCAAGGTATCACTACTTTGGTCCAACAACACCAACAAAATACCGATTCGGCAATCAAGGATTTACAAATTCAAGTGGGCCAATTGGCGACCGATGTGAACCTATTGAAAGCTCAAGCGTCCACAAAGCTTCCTTCACAACCATTTGTTAATCCAAGAGAGAGCGTTAATGCGATTACTTTGAGGAGTGGGAAACAAGTGGAGCAACCAAATCAACAAGATAAGGTGTATGATAAGAAAGAGGAAATTGAGACCGCACCAAAGGAGAATACATCCTCAACCAACCAACCCGAGGAGACGGTTCCTACTTTCACAACTCCACCCCCATTTCCTAGCCGATTTGCTAATTCGAAGAAAGACTTGGAATACAAGGATATGTGGGACATCCTTAAGAAAGTACAAGTCAATATACCACTCATTGAAGCGATTCGTAAAATTCCTCGTTGTGCAAAGTTCTTAAAGGAGTTGTGCATGAAGAAGAAATGGTTGAAAGGGAATGAAGTCATGAGTGTGGGGGAGAATGCTTCGGCGTTTATTCTCAAGAAACTCCCACCAAAATTAAAGGACCCCGGTAGTTTCAATATACCTTGCACAATTGGTAAAACAAGGTTCACTCGAGCTTTACTAGATTTGGGAGCATCGGTTAATGTTATGCCTTCCTCGATTTATGATTCTTTGAATCTTGGTCCTCTTAAGGAGACCGGGGTAGTTCTTGAACTTGCTAACCGATCTAATGTTTACCCGAAAGGGATTGTTGAGAATGTTTTGGTGCAGGTTAATGAGCTTGTATTTCCGTCCGATTTCTATGTCTTAGACATGAATGATGAGAATTCTTCCAAGTCTACACCTTTGCTATTGGGTAGACCATTCTTAAGCACCGCCGGAACAAAGATTGATGTCCAAAATGGCACCTTGACTATGTAGTTTGATGGTACACTCATCCACTTCAATATCTTTGAGACAAAGAGATACCCTAGTGATGTGAAGTCATGTTTTCCGTGAAAGAGATTGATCGGGCTAATGAATCTTGCAAGAGCTAAGTCGGGCCGTCGACTTTAAAACAAGCGCTTAATGGGAAGCAACCCATAGGTTTTGTATTTCTTATCCTTTTGCTTTTTGTTATTTCTTTTTCTTATTTCTTATCATGTTAAAATTTCCCACCTTGACTTTACTAGGACGATTCAATTACATTGAGGACAATGTAAGGTTTAAGTGTGGGGGAGTGGTTAAGCATGTATTTTGAAAAAAAAAAAAAATTTAAAAATTAAAAAAAAAAAAAAAGTTTTAAGTTTTACATAAAGCCTCCAACTTTTAGAGATTTTAGAGTCACTAGCATACTTCTAGGTATGTTTACATAGAGATTCTGACCGACATAATTGAACTTGGAAGTGTTAGGGAACTACATTCGGATTTCTTGCTTGTTAGAGTGTTAAATAATGGATTTAATCATGCCGGTGATGCGAATTTGGTGCGAGGGGAGAAATGCATTATTAGAGTTCTTTGATCAATCATTAGTGGAGACTACCCGTATTCATATCATGTGAGGCACCGACCGAGAAATTTTTCCATCTACTAAAGAGCTTTCTTTTGAGTGTGTGTCACCGTACGTAAATTCCGGGTAGAATGGTGAGCTACCCAACCTCCCACCAATAGAAGCACTATTCTTTGATCTCTTGAGTGCTAATTTTGTCAATCATGAGGGTGACGTCCATGTATGAAAGCTTCCTTCTTGTAGTTCGATTTGCAGTTAGCACCATTCTCTCCACAACAACGGATCCATAGAAACACTATCATCATCAACAAGGAGCGACATCAAAATCTACAAGGAAAGTTGGAAAAAGTTCAAGGTTTACAAGCAACGGAATGAGAAAAAGAGCAAATTTCATATTCAAGTAAAGCAACATACAAATGAGCGGATTTTACATATATGTTGAGGACTTACAATACAATGAGGTAATTCTATATCCAAGTATGAAGACTTATTCATGAAAGCAAAGAAAATCAAAAGGTGAGAATTTTTGAAGTTTATGATTTCGAGACGATACAAGTTGTGAAGAATCAAGCGGTAAAATACTTCTCCCACGGCCATGGTTTACTTTTTTGTATTTTATTTCTCTTGTTTAAAAAATATAAAAAAATAAAAAAAAAATAAAAAAAAAAATTATAAAAAAAAAAAGATAAAAGGAAGAAAAAGAAAGAAAAAAAAAGAAGAGAAATATTGTTTTGTTTTTTATTTAATAAGCCGTGGGGAAGGAAAATCTATAAGGTAGTTTCAAGCGACAAGGATTTAAGGTAAAAGAGTTACAAATTGTTAAGGATTTATGAAATTCGAGAGTTTATCATCAATAGTTGAAACAGAAGACGAAGACCGAGAAGATCAAGACGAGGAGCGGAAGACGTTTCTATTGGATGCCGTGAGAGTGGTGTTATCATAATTGGCGATCGGATGTGAAGGTGAGTAAGTAATCTCATCCTCGATAATAATGGTTGATTTCCTTTCGTAGAGATCGTCAGAAAAATGGTTTTTCAAAATATTAAAAGATGTGGGTTTTTAAAAATATTTCGGAAGTTGTCCTTCCCACCATTCAACGTGTTGCAGGAATTCTCTCTTCATTCCTACCTGCACACATGTGAGACCCATAAAAAAGCCGTCTTTTGAGTGCAATTATCATAAAATCCTTTTTGGTGAGGCAGAAGTCGAGGCGAAATGCTTATTGATCGTTTCTCAAACACGCGTTCTCTCATTATGGTGTGGTTATTTCTCACTCAACATTTAAGAATGAGAATATGTTCTTTAGTATTTCTAACTTCTTATTACTAGAATGCGAAACTCTATGTCCTCATAACTCTTTGGATGCTTGTGACGCTTGGAACGCTTTGAAGTTGTGAGTTTTTAGTTTGATTTGCTCGAGGACTAGCAAAGTCTAAGTGTGGGGGAATTTGATAGGGTGTAGAATACATCTTATTTACTATCTATGGTTTATGCTTTCTTTGCTATTTTTCTTGTAAATTATGTATTTTACGCTTGTTTTGAGTTTTATAGCTACTATGGAGTCACACGGAGGAAAAGAAGAAGAAATCACCCAATTTGAGAAAAAGGGAAAAATTGTCATTTCATGGCGAACACTATGGGAGCCCACCAAGGTTAAGAGCTACTCTCTTGGAGGAGCACTAAAGACATGCCAATGAGGTTAAGGGGCATCTACACATTATTCACTTATGGGATTGCCAATGGGTATCCCTTATCAAATGACGGATGCTGAATATCCAGACTTGACTTTATTATTACATAACCCTAAATCGAGAGGAGTCGCCTCTCATTCATTCATTCACTTTGGTTTAGAGAGAAGCAGCCATGGATCTTTGTTAATTTGTTCAAGAAATTGAGACGAAATCGAGGAACACAGAGAGGAGATAATATGAAGCCGAGAAGAAATAAGGGTTCGATATAACCTGAGATTCAGATGGGAAAATGAATTGGTTTAATCTGTGAAAGATGCAAATGGGTATGGTGGCGATTTGAAGACATGGAGAAGAGTAGATTCGAATTCGAGGCGTTCTTTGCACCGGTAGATGGTGGTGGTCTTTGATGTTCAGGGAGATGGGGATTAATGAATCGAGATCGAGTGAATGTTAACTGGGTATTGGTTGGCTCAACAGAGAGGATTATCGGTGGGTATTGGCAGTGATGATGGTCGAAAATAAGAAATATGAGGCTGCTGTTGTGATTGAATGAATGGGTTCTCAGGGAATGAATGTTTGATGGATCTGATACAGAATTGAAGACCTTAGATCGGAGCAAGTCCTAAAATGGGAGGAAACTCTCATCGAATTTTCCTCCGTGACTCAACTCGTTTTCGAGATGACCGATCCGAAACGATTCAACTTGTATTAGTAAGACCGATCGACCACCCAGGAGTCGACTCACAGCTGACTCATAACTGACTCATTCCTTTCCCTTGACCGTTGACTGACGGTTTGACCACTTTGACCATTAGTCCTAACGGAGGACTGACGGAATATTCCGTC
Organism: Papaver armeniacum; assembly: GCA_023531295.1. NCBI lineage: Eukaryota > Viridiplantae > Streptophyta > Magnoliopsida > Ranunculales > Papaveraceae > Papaver > Papaver armeniacum. The sequence continues at coordinate 77,932 of JAJJWW010000626.1, forward strand.
GAATATTCCATTGACGGTGAAGAACTCAGGTGACCATGCGGTGACTATTCCGGCGGATTAAGAGCCATAATACCAAACTTTAGGTGAGCCAAAAATCCAGAATTTTCTATGGACTTCTCTCATGGGTGTGAAGACTTGGACTAGGAATTGGATGGAGAATTGGGCTCAAATTTGGAAAGAGAAGATGGAAGATGAGAAAGACTTGAATTTGGAAATTGAATTGCTAAAGGAAAAGGGTTCTATTCCTTGGAAGATTTGGAGAATATTGAAGCCTATAAATAGAGAAGTTTTCTACATCTTTGACACACCTCTCTACACACACAACACTTGTGTTTTTGTTTTCAAAATTCTTCTTTTTAATTATTTGTGTGAACTTGAAAATTCTCCTTTTAATTATTATTTGTGTGAATTTCAAAAACATGAGTAGCTAATTTTCTTATTGATTGAGGATGAATTCCTAGTTCTTAATATATGATTTGAGTTTTGTTTCAATTCTATCTTGAGATTTTTCATAAGATTATCGTTTGTTTTTACTAATAGGAATGTTTATTCATTCATGATTGATTGATAGGTTGTTTAGAGTGCACGCTAAATTGATTTGTTAGTTTAATCTAAATCTAGTATAAGTTAGGGAATACGTAGTCGTTCTCGACACTTTACACAAGTAGAAAACACGAGACCTTGCGGAGGGATTCCGTGGAGCAATTGTGTGTAGAAAGAACGCTAGAAAGTGGACCAAGCGAAAGAGTTTAACTACTAGTACTAAACCTAAATTCATAGATCTTAATGCATTCGAGGAATTACATCTTGTAAGCGAACCTCAAGGTGGTTCTTTTGAATAGAATCGATAACTAAAGCGGACTTGTTACTCGGTGAAATAAGGGATTTTGGGGCTAGCTAAGCGGACACCTGCTATCCTACGGTTGGTGATAATGTGACTAATAACAAGTACAAAAGAACATAACTTTAATCATTGTTTTGCAACGAAGAAGGATTCCTTGATATTGTCTCTCTTATTGATTTCAACTTTATCTTTTAATTACTTTGTTTATTTTCTTTTGCTTTTTATACCCCCTTTCGTGACAATTTTTACAACTATAATCTCTTGCTCCTCGTGGGAACGAACTTGACTTCCATTATATTATTTTTAATTGAGTGGAAATAAGATTTTAATTTGATTGCACCTACGACACGCATCAGAGATTGCACGACATGAGGTAGAACTCGAAAAGCTTTCCAAGATGTTGACTATGAAGAGAGCGGCTCTTGAAGATGCAAAGTTGACTTTCTCCAAGAAGAAGCGGACCTACGTTGGCTGATTTTCCTTGAATGTTTCTCTGTTAAACTTTCATTTAGGTTCTTCTTTCTTTTTTTTTTTTTTTTTGAAAAACATAATTGGATGTCTCGGGTTCAAAGTTCGATAGGTTTTTGATAGACAGTTGGCGACTTTTGAGGATATTATATTATTTCGAGATGAATGGTTTTGATAATATAACTCTGATTATGTTTTGTGAAAGGAATATTGCTTTTATGAAAGTGTGTGCTAGCAATCGACACAAGACGCAATAGTATAGCGGGTTTTACTAAGAACCTAAAAACAGATCGTATATCTTGCCCAGTCTAAATTTACTCACTTCATAGGTTTTTTCTTTCTGCGAACACGCCCCACTCCATGTAAAAGGCGGCTTTGTTGGTAGCATCGCCAAAGAAGTCCCCAATCGCAGTAGCATCTTCGCGAGTCCCCAGTTTTCTTGTGTAGTCTTTACAACCGGTAACCGGGTTTTTACGGTAGTTGAGTCGATTGAGTGGCCTTCCCCTACCATCTTGACATCAGGTCGAAGAACGAGATCGACAGTCACGATATTGTAGCCGATAGATCAATCCTCCATTGTGGTCGCCAATTGTTTATGGTTAAAAATCGTTTCCGCCGATTTTGGTAAATTCGGTAGGTGAGTGAGAAACTGGTTTAAACCCTAAACAAATGTGCTGCACGTGAGCACTTTCTAGATTCGAGAGATCAATGTACAAGTGGCCTAAACAAGAAATGGCCGTTCAGGACTTGTTTCGGTCACAAAGTGGAGGAGAAGGGTTGATTTGGGGAGGAAAGCAAAGAAAGGTGTTGAGACCAGAATAATTCTGGGAGAGTAGTGTCTCGACTTGTATCAGAAAGTGAAAGCTTCGGAAGCTTGCAAAATATGAAAGCTTTTTGGAGAGCTTGCAAAGTTGCCTTTTCGAGAGAGTGTTGTGTTTTTTTCTCCTGACCGAGACTTGTTGTCTGGTGGAAATAGGTAAGACCTATTTATACAAGTCGAGATTGAAACGTACCCTGGCCTCATGAAGGAAGAGAGTAAAGGGTGAAATAATGGGAGGAGGTGGTAACAGCATGGTGTTTATGGGTGAAAACGTTTTCACCATTATTTCCTCATTTATTTGACCGCTTTATTCCTATTCACGCTTTCTTAATGTGAGCGTAGTGTACGGCGCATCTTTGTGACCGCCAAACCAAGACCACGGAAAGCATCCCCAGTTTATGTTGATGTCTCTAGTGTTGGTTGCACCTTGAGTGCAAGTGGCGTTGCTAGTGGCGCGTGTGGCATGTGCCAATGGCATGTGCGGAATGCCTTTGTTGCGGGTTGCACCTTGAGTGCAAGTGGCAATGCCCGAGCTGCTAGTGGCGTGTGTGGAATGGGCCAATGTGCGGAATGCCTTGGTGGTAGGTTGCAAGTTGAGTGTAAGTGGCAATGCCAGAGCTGCTAGTGGCGTGTGTGGCATGTGCCAATGGCATGTGCGGAATGCCTTGGTGGTAGGTTGCAACGGTTGCAAGTTAGGCTACCAGCGTGGGTTTTGGCATGTGCCAATGGCACGTACGGCCAAGTTGGCCTAGGTTGCACGGCTTGCAAGTTAGGCTACCAGCGTGCGTGTTTGGCATGTGTCAATGGCACGCATGGCCATTAGGGCCACGGCTAGGTAATGAAAGCTACCAACCGAGCGTGTTGGCATGTGCCAATGGCATGCTCGGCCATTAGAATGACTGGTAAGAAAAGCTACTGACGATGCGTTTTGGCATGTGCCAATGGCATGCTCGGCCATTAGGGCCACGGCTTGGTAAGAAAAGCTACCAGCGAGCGTGTTGGCATGTGCCAATGGCACGCTCGGACATTAGGGCCACGACCTGGTAAGAAAAGCTACCAGCGATGCGTGTTGGCATGTGCCAATGGCATGCTCGGCCATAAGGGCCACGTCCTGGTAAGAAAAGCTACCAGCGATGCGTGTTGGCATGTGCCAATGGCATGCTCGGCCATTAGGGTCACGGCACAGTAAGAAAAGCTACCAAACGATGCGTGTTGGCATGTGCCAATGGCATGCGTGGCCAATTTGGCCTAGGTTGCACGGTTTGCAAGCCTAGGCGCGGGGCGCTACTTTGGCATGGCGCGGCTAGGGCCAAGGTAAGGGTGTTTGGCTTGGCGTGGTATGACCAGCGTAGCTAGAGCCAAGACAGAGTGCGTTTGGCATGGCGCGGCTAGCTTGGACTAGGTGTGGCTGGCATGATTTGCCATTGGCCTGAGAGGTGCGGCTAGCATGGTTGGCATGCTTTGGCGCCTTTGGTTTGACTAGCATAGCTAGGGACAAGGCAGAGTGCGTTTGGCATGGCACGTCTAGCGTGGGCTAGATGTGGCTGGCATGATTTTCCATTGGCACGGAGGTGCGGCAAGCATGGTTGGCATGCTTTGGCGCGTTTGGTGTGACTAGCATAGCTAGGCCAAGGCAAAGTGCGTTTGGCATGGCGCTGCTAGCTTGGGCTAGGTGTGGCTGGCATGATTTGCCATTGGCATGGAGGTGCGGCTAGCATGGTTGGCATGCTTTGGCGCGTTTGGTGTGGCGTGTGTTTGGCATGGCGCGGCTAGCTTGGGCAAGGTGTGGCTGGCATGATTTGCCATTGGCATGGAGGTGCGGCTGGCATGGTTGGCATGCTTTGGCGCGTTTGGTGTGACTAGCATAGCTAGGGCCAAGGCAGAGTGCGCTTGGCATGGCGCGGCTAGCTTGGGGTAGGTGTGGCTGGCATGATTTGCCATTGGCATGGAGGTGCGGCTAGCATGGTTGGCATGCTTTGGCGTGTTTGGTGTGACTAGCATAGCTAGGTCCAAGGCAGAGTGCGTTTGGCATGGCGCGGCTAGCTTGGGCTAGGTGTGGCTGTCATGATTTTCCATTGGCCCGGAGGTGCGGCTAGCATGGTTGGCATGCTTTGGCGCGTTTGGTGTGACTAGCATAGCTAGGGCCAAGGCAGAGTGCGTTTGGCATGGCGCGGCTAGCTTGGGCTAGGTGTGTCTGGCATGATTTTCCATTGGCATGGAGGTGCGGCTAGCATGGTTGGCATGCTTTGGCGCGTTTGGTGTGACTAGCATAGCTAGGGCCAAGCAGAGTGCGTTTGGCATGGTGCGGCTAGCTTGGGCTAGGTGTGGCTGGCATGATTTGCCATTGGCACGGAGGTGCGGCTAGCATGGTTGGCATGCTTTGGCACGTTTGGTGTGACTAGCTGTTGATGGTGGATTTTCATTTAAGGTTAAAGTTTTAAAAAACCAGAAAATTATGTGCGACATCTTGTAAAAGATAAGGCCATCGATAAGTGTTGGATACTCCCTCACTTAATTCACCTAGAATGGAGCATGTGGCAACAATCCCATTCTCGTGAATACACGAAATTCATCCAGGTTGGAGCATGTAGCAACAATCCCATATACCCTGTGAATTTCTGACCGGTTGTAAGCCGACACAAATATAATTACACTTTCTTACTACTCAAAATATAAATATAGCAAGGGAAAGAAAGGATCGATCCCACAGAGAGGTCTTGGTTGTCAAATTGTTTCGGTTCCCTATAAATAACACCGGGGTTTTGTGATTATAATAAACTAAATAAAAACAAATAAAGCAAAGCAAACAAATCAAATCAAGGATAAGAAAGTATTGGTCATGGATTTCGTTTTCATTCACAAACATGGTTTCACCACAATTACTAGAATTCATATTTTAATCTCAACTTTTATCAAAGACCCTAGAATACCTTGATCGCAAGAATATCCCGCAAATCTCCTCATGTCATCAACAAACACATTAAAAGATGCGAATATGAATTCTACCTAAAGGAACAACCTAACGTGTAAAAGCACTAATCAAGTTTAATTCCCTAGATGCATTAAGTTCTATGAAATCAGGACAATCAAAGCAATCGAACGTGGAAAGCGCACTAATCCGATTTAACAAAGGTTATGACTCACATATGATCATAAGAATATATCACTACAAACTATAATCATATTTATGCTACTTGCAATCCGGAATTATCACTTTTGCGTTTAATAACCCTAATCTAGCAATAAGATAAAAGCAAACTCAATCGATTCGCGACTCGACTAAACAAGCATTCAAATCATGTAACAATATTAATGGTGAATCATAAACGATAATATGAGAGAAAACTAATTTATTGAATTAAAACCCATATTTGGAAATCCAACTTATTCCATAACCAATAATAAAAACTCTAGCTCATATTCATGGAGTTCATAACAAGAAGAAAGAGAAAAGATTTCATGGTGTAAACCCTAGAACAAAGTAGAGGCAAAAAGAATCATAATAGATATAAGATAAGAGGTAAAAGATATATATATTCTCTCCCAAAAGTTGTCCGCTATTTATAGGCTTCTGGTAGCCTTGACTGATCCAAAATAGTTGTACTCGATAAAGGATTAACCGCCTCATTCCCTTTTAATTCTATTCTCCATGCGTGTATATCCCAAAGGTCACAAAACCAAACGGTCCAATAATAAAGAGCCACGTAGCTTAGATGAATGTTTCCTTCACGTGAACCGTACTCTCTCTAAATTTCTAGACTTCCGGTGAATTTGGCCGTGCCCGCTTATGACTTTTCTTCCGAGTTTGTTAAACTCGAACTCCATCTGCAGCTCCATGTATTACTCGAGCACACCATACTCCTCTCGAGCTTCCTCCCGTTCTTGACTCAGCAGTGCCTAACTCCATCATCAATGACAGCAAAGCTCAAGTTCTTCTCAAAGACTCAAAACTCGAGTTCACTTTCCATCTACATGTCCTGTCCGTTTTTTTGCCATCAATCATGACTCGCCAAGTTCATATCTTCCTCAACAACTGCATATATCCCTAGCAGCAAGCCAATACTCTCCTTCGTTCTCAACTGCATGTTCAACGTCTCAAGATCCACCTGATCATCATGATCACTACCTTGCTACTCGACCTCCACCATCATCCGCTCATCATCAACCCAGCAATACCCTTCATCAGCTGCAATCACCGAAAACAGCCAACTCCATTAGTGGCAGAAACAATCTTCTTTGCCACTGCTCTATATTCTCCATCTCGTTAACCACCATAGCACTTCACGATCATCTTCAGTTTCTAACGTCTTCAAGCTCTGTCCAGTTCCAAACCTACTCGAGCTCAACTCCCATCAACTGCCATCAGTGACTTTCTCCTTTTACCGACGTATCGTTACTTTCACGTCAACATAACCAATATAACGTTTGTTCTCATTCCAGAACATCTTCTGCAAGTGTGCTAATCTGTTCTCGAGTCTCGAAAGCACGACGGTTCGCTCAAAATCTTGCTTGTCATGTGCTGGTTTGACAAAGTTAGCGCTGACCTATAACCCCACGGCCTCCACATGATGCGGCGTTCCGGACTTTCAGGGAGAATGCCTTGATTAGTCTGTTCCTGTGATACACATTGAACCCATGGATGTCAAGACCCCATTTTTCCTAGCACTCCCTTATTTGCGTTCACCTCAGCACTGTCAACAGCGACCCAAACTCCAGCTCTCCGTCTCTCCTTGTTCATCTCGACCACATCAACCAAATTCAGTTCCCTTGCAACAACTCCATCAATCACCATCGTGACTTGTTTTTCTTTGCAAACTCGAGTTCCTTCGCAACCCACAGCTCCAACAGCAGCTTCTTCTTCATATATTTCGTCGATCAATCATCACTGCTATCTCACCACCCTTTGTTCTTGGTCGTCGAGAAGCAATGACAGCAGCATTTGATCATCTCCGTTACCATACCGATCACGAGCACCTCCAGCAATCACCATCGGCAAGTATCTTCTCGTAAACTCGTCACTACTTCCAGCCATGGCTTTCCTGTTTTGTTCTCGAGCGCACCATCAGTAGCAGCAATCTCCATTCCCTGGAAGCAACCATGTTAACTCCATTCTGCTGCCATACTCGAGCATCATCGAACCCAAGTATCCGTCGAGTTCTTCTGTTGAGTTAGGGAAGAAGAAGTGGCATCCCCGTAACAATCGACTTGACTGCCTTTAACAGTTTCTTTGTAACAGGACACCCCTTAACAGGATGACTGCCCTTTAACATACGGTGGGGTGGCAATAGCACTTGGCCTAGAGAATGACCATTTTACCCTTTTCTTTCCGATTCTCATTTTGCTCATAACTTCTTCATACGAGCTCAGAATGACTCCGTTCTTTCGCCATTAGCTTCGTCTTTTCGCCATTTGCTCCAAATGACTCCATTTCACCTAATAAACTCAAAAGCACACATAAGATACATAATTTACAAGAAAACTCGCAAAGAAAGCATAAATACTAGATATTAAATACGGTGTATTCTACACCTATCAATTTCTAGCATTATTAATTAATGCGCAATCAGCCTTGTATTTCCTATACTCATTATCAGTGCGGCATGACGACTGAGTGTTGCTCTTACAGAACAACACGAACCTCCAAGCATTATAATGAAACCATGTACGAAATACCCGTACGGGATGACTCTCGGTGTGTTATACTAGCCCGATTGAGCCTCTCGGTGTGTTATACTAGCCCTATTGAGCATCCGGACTGGAGTATCGGTCCCGGATATGATCCGATCGCGGTCATCCAACTCCACAAGCATGATTAGATGACCCGAGATCAATTCCATCACCCCAAGCAGGTATGGAATATCCACCGCCGAACCAACACGGACCCGCATGGTCGGCCTCCCTCAAGTGGCCTAGCTTGCCAAAACGTCCAAACCATAGCAGTATGGGCGGAAAACCCTAAATTAGGGTTTGCGGCATATTACATGTGTCGCAAAACAATCTCAACCATCCATCTTCGCAGGTATATATGGAGGGTGTAGATGTAGATTCAAAGGGCCCATAGCATGTCAACACAATCACGAGTGGGCCGCCTACATACTTGACCAATCGGTCACGACCAACTATGGTTGGTCATCTCGGTCGTATGCCGAATCAAGTATGACGCACGGCCTTGAAACCCAAAATTAGGGTTTGAGCATCACGAGCGTCCATCTTCTCCGGCACGAATGGAGGGTCCAAGATTAGATTAAGCGGTCCGGTCATACCAGCGTGACCACCATGGACCCATCTATTCCCTCACCTGATCGTCCAAGGCATACCATGCCTGGTTATTCCAAAACGAGCGCCCAAACTAGCGTGGTCACACCTCCCAAACCGCAAACTGATCTCGACCACTCAACTTCGCCGGACGATTTGGATTGCTTAGATCACATTTTTGTGGGATATTCAGGTATAGGCATGAACACCAGCCTACCACCTTCACACCAGACCAATCGGCCAAGACCGGCCAAGATTGTTCGCTCTTGCGGCACTAGTTTTCTGTCATAAATTGATCTCGACCACTCAACTTCACCGGATGAATTGAGTGGCCCAGATCATACTTTCGTGAGGTAATGGGGTATAGGCGCCTACACCATCATGCCGTCTACACGCATGTATGGTCGGCTGGCCAAAGTTGTATCCCATGCTTGGTTTCGACCAAGGTGAAGAGTGATGCTTGCGCACCTCTTCAAAACCCTAATTCATTAACGGTCGTGAGATGAGTGTCTCAAAGATCATCTCGTCGAGTCCAACTTCACCGACTTGGTTATACAACCCAGTCGGGAGTTAATTGGTCGGTGAGGCGTCACCACCCATCACTTTACCACACCATGATGCGTGCACATAAAATACACATGATACTTCACAGTATCAACTTCTTGAATAACACGGTTATTGATTCAAGATTACATGCTACCTTTCGTGGATCCACGATTCACACATTCCGGACATCAATCATGTCACAAGCGGGGGATACAATACGGGGTATTGGTCTGCGGTTTACGCGCGTGCGGCGTGCAACGCGCCATCACAAGAACGTGTCGGGGAGTCATGGACGGTTAGAGATGACAGGAGAAGTGGGCAAGACGGTCGTGTAACACCAACACACACCTCCACTACTCCATCACTCCACTTCCTCCACTTCCCACGAGAGACGTGAATAAGGCTCAAATGACTTGTATAAATAGGTTCTCCTCCCTATTTTCGACACAGGAGAAAAACAACACAAGTCAGGACAGAGACGAAACCAAGTGTTTCTACAAAACATATTCAAACACCCGAGCCTGCTTGCATCAATCGTAAGCTTTGCTCACCTTTACATTTACAAGTCATAAGCAAGCCAACACCTTCACAATCTCAACACCTTCTTCGCTTCCCTCCCTAAGATCAACCCCATCTCCTTCACTTTGTGGCCAGAAACAAGTCCTGGAACGGCCATTTCTTGGTTTAGGACGGACTTGCCTGATTGATTTCCGAATCTACAAGCACTCACCCAGTGATGCATTTGTTTAGGGTTTAGATTCATTCCTCATCCACACACCCCAAATTACCAAATTCGGCGGAGTTGTTTTCACCCATAAATAATTGGCGACCACGGTGGGAGGTTGATCTCTCGGTTGCACAAAATTGAATTCTCAATTTTTCGATTTCCATCTCGCAATGTATCCGAAACCGCGGGTGGTTCAAATATTATGGGAAGTATAGTTAGAATCTTTGGAGGATGTCTTGGCAAATCAAGCTTCAGGGTATCACTAGAAGACATGAGCGAAACATTCCGCCTTTTGAATGATATAACATCACAATTACAAGAAGGGTCGGCGTGCATCTACTCGGGCGGTGCAATAAACGCGAATCCTTAGCCGGGGAGTCACAACTTTACCCGGTGGAGAGACGAAAGAGCGCGTAATCGGGGAGACTCAGGAAAGATGAACAACATGGTCCAGTCAACAATGAAGAACCGAGGCAACTCCACAAAATAAAGGACTTGTACGGAGTACTACAACGCCTACCAAGTAAAGAAAGGGAGCATGCAGCCTATGGAGCCCTGTTAGAAGATTTATATCTCAAAACTCTTGTTGAAGCCCTAAGACTGTCCAATCGCATCGGCCTTTCATCCAAGCGAAGAAATGCTTGAGGAAGGAGAGATCGATCGGGAAATACGTGAATACGGAGGATGGGAGCGTTCAATTCGATCACTCCGCGGTGATATTGCGACACCTTCCACATCCCTTTACCCGGGCAAGCGATCCGCGGATATGATGGCACCCGCAAATCTTCCAACTTCATCTCCAGAACGTGCTCCACATCAAAGCCACGTAGAGACATCACAACGCCCACTAACGCATGAAAAGATGGACTCGAAGTACCTACGCTTTCCGTTCCCGATGTGGAGCACGTTCCGGAGATGTGGGTACGAAATAGAGAGGTGGAACTGCCTCCTGTATGGCGTCCACCAACCGATCAAGAAATAATGGACCCGAGAAGTCTTGTCATTTCCACTTTGGTTCCTTCACCACCCTACCGGTGAGTGCGACTCTTTGAAGCGCATTGTTCGGGAGAAACTTGGTTCGGAGGGATAACTCTCATTCTCTAAAAAAATTAATGCGGACGACTTCCTTGGAGAGGCTACTTCGGTTTGATACAAATGAGGCATCAAAGACAAGTAAGTTCTATTCAGCAATTTTACAAGAAAGATAGTTTTGGAATTCACTGGGGACTTAGCATCCCCACATGGAGAAAGAGACTCAGTGATCAAACGCATGTTTGCTTCCCTTCATACCTCCCTTTTACACGAAATTTGCAATTTCATATGACATGTGCAATCATTCATAACCAATATGCAAATTCTATTTAAAATAATCTCTTTCAGGAAAGTTATTCACAAAACTATCTCGAGAATAAACCAATGCAATTACCTATTAATTCAAAACCGAAGTCAAGTTATCCTCACTATCACTCCAAAAAGAAAAAGAAGAGACAAGTATATGGCACGAATCCTTCAAGGAAAGTCCTTCAGAAGCAACTAGTCCTTCTGGGCAAGAGCGACTTTCATCCTTTGAAGTATAGCTTGCTTCGACTTCAACTCCTCGGATAACTTTTCAACCTCTTCTTCTGGCGAGTAACATATTCACGGAAGGGGCTTCACCTTGTAATTTACGGAGCTCCTGAATCTCGGAGAACCTTTTGAGGAACCAAGGAGCATTGAAGTCGCATCGCACAAACACATCTCGATGGCACTTCTAGTCTTCAATCATCTCCTCGAAGCTGTTCGACCGGTCGCGACGCTCATCCCATGGATAGAAAATAAAGCCTCTGAACGCGGTTGACCAATGCAAGACGACTTTTGAGCTTCGTAGTGGTAGCAATGTGGCCGTGTTTCTCCCATATTGCCGTGTACAACTCCTTGAACCGAACAGGCACACTGAATCCTCCAACCAACACATGACCTGGATAAGGAACAATGAATGGAGGATCAAACAAATCTCCAGGCTGTGCTACCAATACTTCACCGATCCACGGGAACCTTGTCGATTCACGGAGACCTTTCAGAAGGAGTCACCACGATAGCTTTATTGGCCAAAACCTGCTCAGAGCGTTCTTCAAGGGGAGCAACTTCAACTATAGCAGATGTTGCCTCTCTTATATTCCTTCCGACATCTACTTCACTCTGGGTGCTAATTTCTATCACGACCCCGTCAACAAGATCACTCAGGGAGGTGGCTTGTCCAACCGAGCTTGCATCATCTCTGTCATGGTCGGAAAAAGGAGCGGTTTCTCCAGACTTCTCAGCATGAAGGTCAGTACCGCCAGACTTCTCAGCATGAAGATCAGTGCGCGGACTTCTCGGCATGAAGATCGGTGCGCGCGAGACTTCTCGGCATGAAGGCCAATATTACCCGACCTTCTCATTTTGAATGCGCGCCAACCTTGTGAAGACATTCTCTTTCGGAATCCCACGATTTCAAGCAAGAATTACTCTTAGAAAGATTCACTCTGGAGAAATAAAGGAACCAACGGGAAGAGATTTAAATACGCATATTGGAGGAATTGAGGATCACTAGAACCACATGCCTGCCTTTTGGACCTCTCTCCGCTTGGGGACTGCAATCCTCGGCTCCGGTCCGTTTGGTGGAAGTGGCTTCAACCGGAAATGCTTTTTCAAAACCTCAGAAGATGGTTCACCACGGGAACCTGTCACAAAACTCTCCGAGAATTCCTGGAAAATCAACAGTTTCCTCCTCCAAAATTCCTTGTACTTATCGGTTACCACTGGGTTTCTCCCAATAGGCCAGAATGGAAGGTTCACCCGTTCTAAAAACACGTCGGCATTAAGAATATTTGGGAGGAATTCTTTGGAACCCCCTGGTGGACGGATAAATGGGACACCACGATCAAACCCCATTTGACGAGCCGCCCTGCTGTCAATATTGTACGGAGTCACAATAAATTCTTCGTTGAATAAATACGGGACATATCTGGGATGCGGTATGCGGGTAAACAATTTCCCCAAATCTCATAGTCTTAACATCGGTGCACGCAACACTGCATCGGGGCCATCGGAAAGCAATAGCAAAAGTCTTGGCTGAACAATGGAAGGGTGGATCGGCCCCCATGGACGGAAATCTGAGAAGACACATTGTCAAATATGTCCACAAGTCTCGTGGGATTGCGGGACGCCTCTTATCCCAGCGGAGTATTCTCGAGCCACCATACAAGTTGTTGAGCAAATTTGCAGGAGCATAGCTTTTGAAGTGTTCCCATAAGAATTCCTGAAGAAAAGCGAAGTGAACGTGCGATTCCACTTTCTTGTACCCGTTAGAAACATGCATGTCCATTGCTAAGGCGTCCAGATGGGAGTACAGCGATCCAAGGAACAAAGCGCCCAGGGGAAGAACTTTACCTTTTGCCAGCTTTATAGCGATCTTAACGAGGTCACCTCTAATGGTCTTCTTTCCAGAACCGTCATCGAATATATCTCCGGATAGCCATAAAGACAGGAACGCAATCACACTGAGATCATTTTCCAACTCTTGATCCGGTTGCGGGTGCGAGAAGACCACTCAGACACCCACCAAGTGTAAAAGCATCTCGTATATTTTTTTCTCCTCCTTGTCATTTGTCGAATCCCGCCACCTTTTGAAGTATAGCATCATAGTTACGTTGCTAGTATCGGAGAGATCGTAAGAAAGACTTCCGACAACAGCGGGTTCAATAATGCGACTACACTCTCTCCGAGTAATAGTCATCTCTCCCCATCTAGATATGGTTGTATGAGTAGAAATACGCCACCGAGAAATGAAGGTAATCAAACCCATGCGCGTCTTTCTTAATTTCAGAAAAGCGACGAGATGCCATGACCGCATTGAGGATTTGCGGCGAAAGAAAATTGTCTTTAATGCCCTTATTACTCAACATCGTCTCATCCATCCTTCATAAGAACCAGTGGGGTATGACAAATCTTGAAGTCAATAGGGGAAGGAGGATATTCGTTTCTCCGGAGACAAAATCTCATCACAAGTGCTGAAGAAATGGATCAGCATCCATATTTTCTGAATCGGAAAGCAGGACTATCTTATGAGAAGGATATTTTCTAATATTTGGAAAAGGCGAGGTAAACAACTCATCATCGATGTTCGACATATCCTTGAAGCCGTCAACACTTCCTGGCGTGGCACCAGCATTATCTCCAGAAGATATCTCAACATGAATTCTTTTCTTCATCCCACAATGAAATAAAAGACAGGAGTTAGAAATTGTATGAAAATCGCATGAAGCGTGTAGTCACGCACGACAAGACACGTTGAAATGCACTGGCGGGATTAGGTCAAATACCGGTATTACTCAAATTTCGATGCAGTATTGGTTTCAAGTCGGGTACAAGTTTGATCTGGTATTGGTTTCAAGTCCGGTACAAGTTTCAGTCTGGTATTGGTTTCAAGTCCGGTACAAGTTTCAGTCTGGTATTGGTTTCAAGTCCGGTACAAGTTTCAGTCTGGTATTGGTTTCAAGTCCGGTAAAAGTTTCACTTTCAAGTCCGGTACAAGTTTCACTTTCAAGTCCGGTATAAGTTTCAAGCCCGGGTACAAGACTAATACAAGGTCGACTTTTAGTCAAGCATATGTGGGTGAGACCCACGTTCAATCAAGCATACACGGCGGGCCCGCGTTCATCCGCACACGTCATAACACGATTTTTCTTTATTCATGGGAATCGTGTCTACAAGATTCAAGCCAGGGTTTTTCTTTTCAAGATACAACCTAAAAGCTAGATTTTGCATGCAATGGTGGAAAGAAGCAAAAAACAACATGATCATGGATTCACGGGTTGTTTTACTAAGCAATTCTAGAAAATATTGGCGTATCAACCTCGGTAGAAAAAACTAAGCATATGCACATCTTACAAAAGGTGTTTACCTAGAAAACTAGGGTTTTACCTTTATATAAAAAAAAAAAAAACCGAGACTTACCTTGGACGGACGACGGCAGCTCCGGCAGCGGCGGTCGGCAAGCGGCAAAGAAGATCACGCGGGGAGCAGACCAAACAAAAAAAAAAAATTCGTGAGGAAAAGCAAAGGGGTTGGTCTCTTTTATAGACAAAAATTAGAAGAATCCCAATAGAACAAGGATACCTCTTTTGGATTCCTTTTCGATTCGAATACCCAAAGAAGGAAACTAGGTCCCACCAAAGGATTCCATACAAGCACAACGGCGTGGGCGACTAGCGGTCGGTCAATACTCTTCCCGGGTAAACTTCTTTTATCTGTCTTTGTCACATATGTATGTCACCATCTCATGCATACCCCACAATAGTGTAACCATTATGTGCTAGGCAGGGGACTTAATGTTGATGGTGGATTTTCATTTAAGGTTAAAGTTGTAAAAAACCAGAAAATTATGTGTTGACATCTTGTAAAAGATAAGGCCATCGATAAGTGTTGAATACTCCCTCACTTAATTCACCTAGAATGGAGCATGTGGCAACAATCCCATTCTGTGAATACACGAAATTCATCCGAGGTTGGAGCATGTAGCAACAATCCCATATACCCTGTGAATTTCTAGCATTATTAATTAATGCGCAATCAGCCTTGTATTTCCTGTACTCATTATTTGTGCGGCATGACGACTGAGTGTTGCTCTTACAGAACAACACGAACCTCCAAGCATTATAATGAAACCATGTACGAAATACCCGTACAGGCTGACTCTCGGTGTGTTATACTAGCCCGATTGATCCCCTCTCGGTGTGTTATACTAGCCCGATTGAGCATCCGGACTGACCGTATTAGTCCGGATATGATCACAGTCATCCAACTCCACAAGCATGATGTAGTTTTACAAGTGGTAAGTAGAGTATCGTTCGCTCGGACTTTTTTTTTTAAAGATTTGGTTTTTGATTAATAAAAGAAAATACTAACACAAACTAATTACAATTGATTTTGTTATCAAGGAGAGATGAGTCTAGGGATTTGGATTTCACTACTTCTAATGATGGTAAACTCAATAAATAAAACTTTGACATAATACTCCGACTTTACTCAAAACAATTTTCGAACTCAATCTCATGCTTTGGAAGATATAACACTATATGCTCTTTTTTATGACTTTCGTCGCTATTCTAAGGCCTAATCCTCCTTCGCTTATAAAAGAACGGTAGAAACTACCCAAAACAGTTTTCACGAAGCATGTAAAGAAGAGAGAATTTTTAGACAAATTAAAAAACAATTTTTGGAGTAAATATGCCAAAGAAATTAATTACTAAATATTACCCATCAAAAATAGTTTCCTCCAAAACCCTAGAAAAGAAATTTAGCTACTCATAGAACGAAGATTGGAGAAAATTTCATTAATCATTGTATTGAAAAATAATAATAAAAGTGCTTACAATGATTTTCAGTAATAAATGACCGTCACTGATGGTCCTTGTTTTTAGACTGCCTGAAGAACGATAGTGGGTTAACAACATCGTTGTTTGAAAATTTTACTGCGGCGGCTATTCTTTGGTTCAATGTTCTTCGTGTTCTTGAGCAGCACCAGCAGAAACAGAATCCTGCAACTTGGGATTTTGCCTCTCTGCAACTCTCCAAACTTCCCCGAACTCTTCCCACTTGGTCTTGGACTCCTAACAACCCTTATATACACGACAAGACCGATCAAACCTCGAGAAAATCTCTCTTTTCCTTCTATAGCAAGTCGCGGCTTCTTTCTTACCTGTTTTAATGAAACATTCCAAATATACGAGATTTGCTCCTTCTTTTGGCTTCAAAACACGTCATTCTTCCTTGTTGATTTGGTAACTACATAATCCGTGTTTAACTCTTCCAAAAATACGTCAAAATCTTGCACGGGTTCACGTATTCATTGGATATTCTTCTAATCCCTGTTTTGCTCCAAACCCGATTATCCGGCCAAGCTGGATCGAAGCAACGCCCATAGCATCCTGTTAAGTCCAAACAGGTCCAATCCATGAGACTCAGCGATTGAATCTCATTAAATCACGTCCAAATCTCGACCCAAAACTCTGCCAGTTGATAATATAGTTTTCCCGCCAATTTCCATTTTTGAAATGTTGAAGAAGGGATGCCCCTTATCCTGATGTCGGGTGCCCTTAACAGTTGGGTGTTCTGGAGTATAAATAACAATTAGAGTGCCCCTTATCATTGGTGTACCCCTTAGTAATTGAAGTGCCCCTTATCCAAATGAGGGGTCAAGAATAGTAATTTTCCCCACGAGCGCAAATACCACTTTTCGAGCCAATTCTCAAAAGCTTATTTCTCCAAAAACACCTACAAAAACATAAAAAGCCATAATAAATACAAAATCGAGCCTAACAATATATACTGATTGAGATTATATCGAGACACAAAAATGTGTTTATCAAATACCCCCAAACTTATTATTTGCTAGTCCAGGAGCAAATCAAATCTAGAAAATAAATCCTAACTCACTATCCCATGGCATCGTCGATTGCATTTAGCGCATGCAATAAGCCTTTAAACCCCTAGGTGGCCCTAGTGGCGAGTTATAGTCTCGGGAGGGTTTACAAGAGATATACCCACAAAACCTTTACTCCAGGACCCTAGCTATTTACGAGAACCTTGGAAGGCACTAAAGAATCTCCTTGGTTGGCATACTTATTGACTACGGGAGGAAGTACCACGATGCGAAATTCAATTCTTGTGCACGAGTTTACACTCAAGCATACTAAAATTCATATATAAGTCACATGAGCTCTACTCGAGATAGTTTTACGGGCATCATAACCGGAGTCGACCAATCACATGGATAGATTAAGAAGATGGATATAGAGAAAAACGTAGATGGTTTTGATGTTGACTAAATGAACGGTGTTTCTCATATGCTCATGAGAAGGCCCTTTGCCAAAACGAACCTATCTAATGGTGAGATATTGATGCGGACTAATATCAACACCTTTGGCATATACAAGGGAACCGGTGGTCGATAATCCTAACTCTAGGTCAACACAATGGCATATACAAAGGGTTCAGGTGGTCGACTTTATTGAATTTATTCCGGTTGGTCTGATGGTCTGGTCTCAATTTTTTTTTTTTTTTTTTTATAATATAATAATTCTTTTTTTTCTTTTTCACATTTTTTTTTCTCAATCCTCTATTTCACCCTAGCAGTGGTAACAACTTGAATCGTGAGCCCCACCTAATCACTTAGAGAAACATATTTTAAAGAAAACAAAATAAAAATAGAAGTGAAAAGGATTCAACGAGATATGGCGAAACTACCATGTTTTTTATTTAATTCTAACACCTGAGCTCTGTGCTTTTATGAATAGACTCTTTAGATGTTGCCATCTAATCAGATTGGTTCCTCAACTCCTACAATCAAGATGCTTCCATCCACTTAGATTGGTTAGTGCCATAAATTTCTAGGCTCTGGAGTTTATTTATTGCAACTAAAAAGTTTCTCCCACACCCCCAAACTTAAATCTAACATTGTCCTCAATGTTCTAAAGATGAAATTAAAAGCATGAACAAGGAGAAACTGTTACCATTTGAAGCAAAAGAGTTAAGGAAAGATATTGCCGTGTTGCATGAGCATGGGTTACCTCCCAAGAAGTGCTAAGTTTAACGTCTTGACCAGACGTATGAAAGAATTAATCACTTCATATCATATATCAATAGTCGAAACAAACGTTTGTGGATCATCTGCATCAAAAAGTGTTAACACGAGATAAAAGGAAAGCGCAACAAACCAAGAATAAACATAGCACACCCCTTGCCTAGTTTCTGTTTAAGACAACTACATCTAGTTGTGGTTCAGGTTCAGGTTCTATAAAGGGGTCTAAATAAAATATTTTCTTGGGTTGCCCCTCCTCATAAGTAGGATCCAAAATATCGGGTTCTAAGGTGGAAAATTTTAGAAGCACATAATAATAACTGAATAATTGAGGATCCTCTAAGTCAATCGATTTGACTTACACGGTTGACCATAATGAGAGTGGTGGTCATTCTTAAGCAAATGTGTCAATTCTATTTTCCTAAAATAATTAGGTTTAGTCTCGAGAACTTAATAATTGACACATCGAAACATATACGTTCCCACAATTGGTTGAAAAATATTTGGTGGGAAAACAAAATCAATCTTGGTATCATAGCACAGGTAAACCACATCAACCGAGAGGATGGGTTTCTAACTATTGAAATTCTTCTGGACATTATTAGGTTCTGATGAACTAGTATGAAGGCAATCTGGCACAATGGTTGAGGCACATATATCAAGTCCCAAGTGAGGGACCTTTCTAAGAGTTAAGGCACATGGAGAATGATAATCACCCCCAAACTTAGAGTTTTGGGTGTCTCTAGATAAACTAGCTACAATTTCCCTAATTTCTAGATCATCGGAATCTGAAAATGGTCAATTGCTTCTTGTAGGTCATATTCGGGTGACGCGTCCTCATACATATTTAAAAGCTCTACGAGTTCATCTTCTTCGTCTAAAGATTTGTTTCTAAATCTGTAGACTCTAAAATATTATTCTTAGAATAAACTCGTTCCTCTAGCCAATATCGGCTTCGTAATCAAAAGGAAATACTACATCGTCTAAAACGGGAGTATCTCTAGTCAAATCCTCGTCCTTTGGAATAGGTGAATAATTATTAAAATTATTTAGATTTGAAATAGAAATAACATTATCATTATAAAGCTCAATTGGAGTATCAAATTCCTGATCACTTTGCCTACATATTTCAGATTCTTCATCAACACAATCCTCATCATAACATGAAAATGGTTGAACCTCTTCTAAACAAGTAGTGTTACCAATTCTAACCTCGTCATCTTGATTATGCGAATAACTATTCTCATTTTTAAGGCTAAATTGGTAATCAAGATTATTAGAGCAATTCTTTCGTTCGTCAAAACCCTAGTTTTCTCAGCTATTATCTTGAGAGACTCTTCTAGAGGACGAATAGGACCAGAAGGAACACCCATTAGTTTGAGAGACTCTTCTATGGGACGAGTAGGAACGGAAGGATCATAATAAGGACTAGTTTTCAATTTGTTTAATTAAGTCGTCCAAAGACGAGAAACTAATCTTGTAATATTCCTTATTTTCTTGCTCGTATGACCTGTGCGCGTGCGAATAGTAGTGGGCTCACTATGATATGAACCATAACCTTGAAAAGGTTGGTGTTCCCAACCACTATGCACACTGTGGTCAAAGTAGTAGTGTCCATTTTGAAAATCAGTCGGATATTCGTTGTATTGGCTATTGTAATACCAGTTCGACTAAAATGGGTAGGCTCAGGTTACCACAGCAAAATATACCCAAAGGTACGAGGTTGAGGTTTGTGGACTTTCAGCTGGTAACTCCCATAAGGCCCAAGGCACGGGTTCAGCTTACTAATCCACGAGTTTTCCTAAAATCGGTTGTCTGACGATGCAATTGGTGTGTGCACGTGTTATATATATATATTTTTTTTAATAAATAAATAATATAATAAAAATAAACAAACAATATATACAAGTCCAAAAGAAATATAGAAAAAACTAACAAAAATAATATCTCCGGTTTTCTCCTTTTTTTTTTTTGGCAAGTTCGACTTTCCACTTTCCGTTTCAAGCAAAACCTGCACAACAAAAACAAAAACACCAAAGACGTAAAATAGAACAAAAAATTAAATAAAAATAAAATATATACAAAACCTAAAACCTAAACCTAAATACAAGTCCGCGTCGGCGGCGCCAAAAACTGATGTAGTTTTACAAGTGGTAAGTAGAGTATCGTTCGCTCGGACTTTTTTTTAAAGATTTGGTTTTTGATTAATAAAAGAAAATACTAACACAAACTAATTACAATTGATTTTGTTATCAAGGAGAGATGAGTCTAGGGATTTGGATTTCACTACTTCTAATGATGGTAAACTCAATAAATAAAACTTTGACATAATACTCCGACTTTACTCAAAACAATTTTCGAACTCAATCTCATGCTTTGGAAGATATAACACTACATGCTCTTTTTTATGAATTTCGTCGCTATTCTAAGGCCTAATCCTCCTTCGCTTATAAAAGAACGGTAGAAACTACCCAAAACAGTTTTCACGAAGCATGTAAAGAAGAGAGAATTTTTAGACAAATTAAAACACAATTTTTGGAGTAAATATGCCAAAGAAATTAATTACTAAATATTACCCATCAAAAATAGTTTCCTCCAAAACCCTAGAAAAGAAATTTAGCTATTCATAGAATGAAGATTGGAGAAAATTTCATTAATCATTGTATTGAAAAATAATAATAAAAGTGCTTACAATGATTTTGGTAATAAACAACCAATCCTTGATGGTCCTTGTTTTTCATTTGCTGAAGAACGATAGTGGGTTAACACATCGTTGTTTTCGAGGTCGCTTCTGCGGCGGCTATTCTTTGGTTCAATGTTCTTCGTGTTCTTGAGCAGCACCAGCGACGAGAATCTGCAACTTGGGATTTTGCCTCTCTGCAACTCTCCAAACTTCCCCGAACTCTTCCCACTTGGTCTTGGACTCCTAACAACCCTTATATACACGACAAGACCGATCAAACCTCGAGAAAATCTATCTTTTCCTTCTATAGCAAGTCGCGGCTTCTTTCTTCTGTTTTTAATGAAACATTCCAAATATACGAGATTTGCTCCTTCTTTTGGCTTCAAAACACGTCATTCTTCCTTGTTGATTTGGTAACTACATAATCCGTGTTTAACTCTTCCAAAATACGTCAAAATCTTGCACGGAGTTCACGTATTCATTGGATATTCTTCCGTCCCCTGTTTTGCTCCAAACCCGATTATCAGTTGGATCGGAAATGAATCGCCCATAGCATCCTGTTAAGTCCAAACGGGTCCAATCCATGAGACTCGGCGATTGAATCTCATTAAATCACGTCAAATCTCGACCCAAAACTCTCGCCGAGTTGATAATATAGTTTTCCCGCCAATTTCCATTTTTGAAATGTTGAAGAAGGGATGCCCCTTATCGATGTCGGGTGCCCTTAATGACTGGGTGTTGGAGTGTAAATAACAATTAGAGTGCCCCTTATCGGTGGTGTACCCCTTAGTAATTGAAGTGCCCCTTATCCAAATGAGGGGTCCAGAATAGTAATTTTTCCCCACGAGCGCAAATACCAATTTTCGAGCCAATTCTCATAGCTTATTTCTCCAAAAACACCTACAAAAACATAAAAAGCCATAATAAATACAAAATCGAGCCTAACAATATATACAATTGAGATTATATCAGACACAAAAATGTGTCTATCAGATGACCCAGATCAATTCCATCACCCCCAAGCAGGTATGGAATATCCACTGCCGAACCAACGCGGACCCGCATGGTCGGCCTCCCTCGAGAATTGGCCTAGCTTGCCAAAACGTCCAAACCATAGCGGTATGGGCGGAAAACCCTAAATTAGGGTTTGCGGCATATTACATGTGTCATGAAAACAATCTCAACCATCCATCTTCGCGGTATATATGGAGGGTGTAGATGTAGATTCAAAGGGCCCATAGCATGTCAACACAATCACCGTAGGCCCGCCTACATACTTTACCAATCGGTCACGACCAACTATGGTTGGTCATCTCGATTCGTACGCCCGAATCAAGCATGACGCACGGCCTTGAAACCCAAAATTAGGGTTTTGAGCATCACGAGCGTCCATCTTCTCCGGCACGAATGGAGGGTCCAAGATTAGATTAGCGAGGTCCCGGTCATACCGGCGTGACCACCGTGGACCCATCTATTCCCTCACTCGATCGGCCAAGGCATACCATGCCTGGTTATTCCAAAACGCGCGCCCAAACTAGCGTGGTCACACCTCCCAAACCGCAAACTGATCTCGAACACTCAACTTCGCCGGACGATTTGGATGGCTTAGATCACGTTTTTGTGGGATATTCAGGTATAGGCATGAACACCAGCCTACCACCTTCACACCAGACCAATCGTCCAAGACCGATCAAGATTGGTCGTCTTGGAATGGGCGCCCGAAGTGAGCGTGGCGTGCGGCTCTTGCGGCACTAGTTTTCTGTCATAAATTGATCTCGACCACTCAACTTCACCGGATGAATTGAGTGGCCCAGATCATACTTTTGTGAGGTAATGGGGTATAGGCGCCTACACCATCATGCCGTCTACAAGCATGTATGGTCGGCCTGGCCAAAGTTGTATCCCATGCTTGGTTTCGACCAAGCTGAAGAGTGATGCTTGCGCACCTCTTCAAAAACCCTAATTCATTAACGGTCGCAGATGAGTGTCTCAAAGATCATCTCGTCCGTCCAACTTTACCGACTTGGTTATACAACCACAGTCGGGAGTTAATTGGTCGGTGAGGCGTCACCACCCATCACTTTACCACACCATGATGCGAGCACACATAAAATACACATGATACTTCACAAGTATCAACTTCCCGAATAACACGGTTATTCAATTCATCATTACATGCTACCTTTCGTGGATCCACGATTCACACATTCCGGACATCAATCATGTCACAAAGCGGGGGATACATACTGGGGTATTGGTCTGGCGGTTTACAGCGTGCAGCGTGTAACGCGTCATCACAAGACTGGTCGTGTAACACCAACACACACCTCCATTACTCCATCACTCCACTTCCTCCACTTCTCACGAGAGACGTGAATAAGGCTCAAATGACTTGTATAAATAGGTTCTCCTCCCTATTTTCGACACAGGAGAAAAACAACACAAGTCCAGACGAGACAGAAACCAAGTGTTAATACAAAACGTATTCAAACACCCGAGCCTGCTTGCATCAATAGTAAGCCTGCTCACCTTTCTGTTACAAGTCATAAGCAAGCCAACACCTTCACAATCTCAACACCTTATTCGCTTCCCTCCTTAAGATCAACCCCATCTCCTTCACTTTGTGGTAGAAACAAGTACGGAATGGCCATTTCTTGGTTTAGGTAGGACTTGCACAGTTGATTTACGAATCTACAAGCACTCACCGCACGATGTGCATTTGTTTAGGGTTTAGATTCATTCCTCATCCACACACCCCAAATTACCAAATTCGGTAGGAGTAGTTTTCACCCATAAACACTAGCATAGCTAGGGCCAAGGCAGAGTGCGTTTGGCATGGCGCGGCTAGCTTGGGCTTGGTGTGGGCTGGCATGATTTGCCATTGGCACGGAGGTGCGGCTAGCATGGTTGGCATGCTTTGGCGCGTTTGGTGTGACTAGCATAGCTAGGGCCAAGGCAGAGTGCGGTTGGCATGGCGCGGCTAGCTTGGGCTAGGTGTGGCTGGCATGATTTTCCATTGGTACGGAGGTGCGGCTAGCATGGTTAGCATGCTTTGGCGCGTTTGGTGTGACTAGCATAGCTAAGGCCAAGACAGTGCGTTTGGTATGGCGCGGCTAGCTTGGGCTAGGTGTGGTGGCATGATTTGCCATTGGCACGGAGGTGCGGCTAGCATGGTTGGCATGCTTTGGCGCGTTTGGTGTGACTAGCATAGCTAGGTGTTGATGGTGGGTTTTTATTTGAGGTTAAAATTGTAAAACCGGAAAAATTATCGCTGACATCTTGTAAAAGATAAGGCCATTTATAAGTGTTGGATACTCCCTCACTTAATTCACCAAGAATGGAGCATGTAGCAACAATCCCATTAGTGAATACATGAAATTCCTCAGGTTGGAGCATGTAGCAACAATCCCTTCTGTGAATTTCATATCGGCCTTGTATTTCAGTATTCATTATCGGTGTGGCATGACGGCGAGTGTTACTCTTACTGAGTAACACGAACCTCCAAGCACTATAATGAAATCATGTACGAAATACCCGTGTGAGTGACTCTCGGTGTGTTATACTAGCCGATTGAGCCCCTCTCGGTGTGTTATACTAGCCGATTGAGCATCCGGACTGGCCAGTATCGGTCGGATATGATCCCCGATCGCGATCATCCAACTCCATAAGCATGATTGGATGACCCCAGATCAATTCCATCACCCCCAAGCAGGTATGGAATACCCACGTCCGACCCCTCATGGTCGGTCATTGGCCTAGCTTGCCAAGAAATCGTTCATACCAAGCATTATGGACGGAAAACCTAAATTAGGGTTTGCGGCATATTACATGTGTTGCAAAGCAGTCTCAACCATCCATCTTCGCAGGTATAGATGGAGGGTGTAGACGTAGACTTAAAGGGCCTAGAGCATGTCAACACGATCACCGTGGGACCGCCTACACACTTGACCAATCGGTCAAGACCAACAATGTTTGGCCGTGACAAAATCGTCACCCAAACAAGAGACAGCGCACGGCTTTGAAAGCCAAAATTAGGGTTTCAAGCCATCACGCGCGTCCATCTTCTCCGGCACGAATGGAGGGTCACGGATTAGATTAAGCAAGGGCCGGTCATACCAGCATGACCACCGTGGGCTCATCTACCTCCTCATGTGTTCGGACAAGGCATATCATGCCTGGTTAATCCAAAACGTGCGTCAAACTAGCATGGCCACGCCTCCCAAACCCTGGCCGAGTCTCGACCGCTCAACTTCACCGGATGATTTGAGTGGCTTAGATCACGTTTTCACGGGATATTCGGGTATAAGCATGAACACCAGCTGCCATCTTCACGTCAAACCCATCGACCAAGGCCAGGCCAAATTAGGTCGTCTTGGAGCTGCAGCCGGAAAAAGCATGATGCGCGGCCTTTTGCGGCATCAATTTCCTATTGCAAAATTGATCTCAACCACTCCTCTTTACCGGTCAAATTGAGTGGCCTAGATCACATCTTCATGGGACAGTGAGACATGGACGTGTACACCGGCATCTTTGTCTATACACATGCCGGTCGGTCCTCTCCAAATCCCTTTCCATGCTTGGTTTCGACCAAGGTGAAGAGTGATGCTTGCGCACCTCTTCAAAAAACCTAATATTCATTAACGGTCGTGAGATGAGTGTCTCAAAGATCATCTCATCCGTCCAACTTCACCGACTTGGTTATACAACCACAGTCATGAGTTATTTGGTCGGTGAGGCGTTATTACCCATCACTTTACCACACCATGATGCGATGCACATAAAATACACACGATACTTCACAAGTATCGACTTTACGAATAACACGGTTATTCAATTCGGCATTACATGCTATCTTTCGTGGATCCACGATCCACACATTCCGAACATCAATCATGTCACAAGCCGGGGGATACATGCGGGGGTATTGGTCGCGGTTTACGGCGTGCGGCGTGCAACAACGCCATCACAAAACGTGTCGGGAAGTCATGGACGGTTAGAGATGAACGGGAGAAGTGGGCAAGGCTGGTCGTGTGGCACCGACGCACAACTCCACTACTCCATCACTCCACTTCCCACAAAGAGACGTGAATAAGGATCAATGACTTGTATAAATAGGTTCTCCGCCCTATTTCAAACAACAACGCAAGTCCAGACGAGACCAGAAAAACCAAGTGTTAGTACGAACGTATTCAAACACCCGGAGCTTGCTTGCATCAATCACAAGCACTGCTCACCTTTCTTGTTACAAGTCATAAGCAAGCCAACACCTTCACAATCTCAACACTTTCTTCGCTTCCCTCCCTAAGATCAACCCCATCTCCTTCACTTTTTGACCAGAAACAAGTCTGGAACGGCCATTTCTTGGTTTAGGCCGGACTTGCACAAATTGATCTCTCGAATCTACAAGCACTCACCGTGCGAGTGCATTTGTTTAAGGTTTAAATTCATTCCTCATCCACACCCCAAATTACCAAATTTCTGCGGGAGTAGTTTTCACCCATAAACAATTGGCGACCACGGTGGGAGGTCGATCTCTCGGTTGTAAAGTCAATCTCTTGATACCGTTCAATCAATTACGAGATGGTTGGTCTTAGGACCGATTCGGCAGTCTCAAATCCTGATGGCTCCTCCAACGGAGATACCCCCTCCTAACGATGTATCCGACGGCATACTCGGAAGACTTCCAACATTAAGCGAACTAGCACGGGTGCGGGAGATTCACACGAAGAACATGGAGGTGATCAAAGAAGCGGTAAACGGCATACTTGATCTCCTCATCAAGATGACGTCGAAATGAGCATTCGGGAGATTTCTACACAGGGACTAATTCCCCTCGGATCAACGGTTTTACTACGAACTAGAGACCGGTGGATCGAAGCGGCATCTCTAGTAGAAAGCTTGTGTGAACTCTTGCACCTCTCGAGGAATCAACGGGCGAGAGACGTTTCTTTGCAATTAATAAAATAGCTCTGGATGCACACACGACTCCTTCTCGTCCGAAGTCCCTAGCTGCATCGGAAATATACGTAAACAATATCACATTTACGGAAGACGACATGATGGCGGAGGCGGTCACTGGCGGGCCCTACATGTTACCGCGCACATCAAGGGTTCGAGTTACGGGAGAGCCCTCGTCGACACGGGAGCATCTTCGAACGTAATCACTCTCAAGACTCTCGGGACAGCCAAGGTTAACCCATGCAAGATTGTACGGCGGCCTACCACGATGACGGACTTGAAGAAACCAAACTAACACATACGGGTATATCAATCGAATTTATCGGTAGGACTGTCCGGTCAAAAGCAAGGTTTGAAGTCATAGAAAGGAGCCGGACTACCATATGATACTAGGGAGACCATGGCTTCATGACAACAAGGTCATTCCCTCGACGTATCACCAGTGCCTGAAGACCATGCTAGACGAGAAAGTCATCCGCATTCCTGCATCATTGTCTCCGTATGCACCAATATGCGGAGTGGAGCTATTCGAGCCAAAAGGTACCACACGGGGAGGATCGGACAAAGTCTGTGCACCCCACTACCCACGTGGGCTTCAATCAAGGAAGGAGACCGAGCTTACACCTTTGGAGGCCAAACACTACAGCACACGTTCTGTAACGAGGCGTCCATATCTATCCGGTGAGACTCCAACTCATGCTCACACCAAAAGGGGACGCACTTTCGAGGTGAAACGTGATCAGAAGGGGAGAACAATATACGGCGCCGCTGTTAGCAATTAGAAGGGAGGCGGAACCCGGCCTCTCGCCCAATTGAATCTTTGCAAGAATGATGAAAGCATGAGCCGAAGTACCGAGACGCCCCGCTTGCAACTACAAGATGGAACCAATTCCACAAGCTGACGAGCTCGAGGCTGTTAACATCGGGAATGAAGAATCTCCCAGGCGGTCTCTACTCGGTTCGACTCTATCCACGGAACGAACGTACGAGTCTTGTTCAACTACTCAAGGATTACCAAGATGTATTTGCACTGGACATACGAGGAAATGCAGTGCGGATGAAAAATTGGTCACCCATCACTTACATGTCATACACGGATCCAAGCCAATCAAGCAATCTCTAGGCAATTCGGACATGAAGTAGAGGATCAAATCAAGAACGAAATTCGAAAGTTGCTAGGCTGCTTGGCTTCATCAAGCCTATTCATCATCCAACTGGTTAGCCAATGTGGTCCCGGTAAAGAAGAAAAACGGACAGATCCGGTCTTTGCGTAGATTTCGAGAGACTTGAACAAGTGCTTGCCCCAAGGACGACTTTCCTCTACCTAACATCGACATGTTAGTGGACGCCACGGCGGACACGGCATGTTCTCCTTCATGGATGGTTATAGCGGATACAATCGAGATAAGGATGTATGAGCACAATGCGAGTAAGACGGCTTTCCGGACCCATCTTGGCAATTTTTATTATACCGTTATGCCATTCGGTTTAAAGAATGCCGGCGCAACGTATCAACGTGCTATGACGGTAATCTTCCACGACATGATGCATAAACAAGTAGAAGACTATGTGGATGATATCGTGGTCAAGTCAAAAGCTCGATCGAGACCACACAAATGTCTTGAGGCAAGTGTTTGAGAGGTGTCGAGAATACAAGTTGAAGATGAATCCTTTGAAATGTGCTTTCGGTGTCTCTTCGGGTAAATTTCTGGGATTCCAAGTGACCACGAGAAGGAATAAAGGTAGACCCGTCCAAAACTCGGGCTATCCTCACAATTCGCCTCCCCGAACCGTGAAAGAACTCCCGAGTTTCATGGGCAAGGTAAACTACATTCGACGTTTTATACCTGGTCTAGCCCAACTTACGCCTCATTCACCACCTTCTTTGAAGAAAGGAGCCGGCTTTGTTTGGACCACAACCCAACAGGAAGCTTTTCGGAAAATTCAACGAATACTATCATCTCCAATCGTCATGAAGTCTCTGTACAAAGGGAAGCCCCTTTGGTCCTCTACACCGCCTTCGGTGACACCGCCGTAGGGGCTTTACTCGCTCGGGGGAAGACGATGAGGGAATCGAACGTCCCATATACTATTTGGCCGGATATTGAGAGACGCCGAACTCGGATACCCCAGAGCGGAAAAAGCGTGTTTAGCCTTAATCCATTCCATTCGAAGTTTAGGCATTACCATGTTATCTAATAGGGTGATACTCGTGTCTAAATCCGATCCGGCAAAGTTTTTACTTTCAAAGCTAGGTCTGGCGGGAGGACAGGCAAATGGCTTCTCCAAATGTCGAACTAGACATAACATGTGCATCGCCTAGAGCTATCAAGGGCCAAGCGATTGCGAGACTTGCGCGGCATTTCTGGAGAAGGCACTACGGGACTACATGAAGAACTCCTGGAGAATTTCCGGACGTCTCTATTCTGGAAGAAGAAGTGTGGCTCTTGTATTTTGACGGCTCCGCTTACCCCTAGCAGCAATCTTTTGGAGGAGCGGGCGTGGTGTTAGTCTCTCCAACCGGAGAAGTATTTTCACATTTTTCTTCAAGTTAGACTTCGAATGCACCAACAACTCATGAGAATATGAAGCTTTCCTCATAGGGCTTTCAATAGCTAAACAAGCGGGAGTCACACGCACTGGAGATAAGAGGTGACTCCAAGTTCTTGGTGAATCAAATGAATGGAGTATATGCATTGAAAGAAGTAACACTAGCCCCGTACCGATCAGAAGTACAGAGGTTACTAAACTACTTTGCCGATGCAACCATAACCCATGTTGGTCGCGGCAACAACAAACACGCTTGGGTGCCTAGCAACATTGGCTTCCAAACTGAAGTTTGAAGGGGCGGAAGCAACCACGGACGGTGAAGAGGAGAACCATAGAATCGACGTGGCTACCGCAATACAAAGACACCAAGACCAGACGATTGGCGAACTCCGATCATTCAAGAGCTCAACGGCTCACTCTCCCGAGGAAAGGTCGGTCTCAAAACCCTGCAAAACTTCTTGATGCTTCATGGTATGTTGTATTATCGGAATCTAGATGGCTCCCTGTCAAGATGTGCAGGAGGTGACGAAGCACAACTACAATTTGGATCGTATTCACAATGAAATTTGTGGACAATCCTTTGGTGGTAACGCTTTTCTGGCGACTTCAATGCTGGGTTATTGCGGACGAGAGATAGAGGTTCAATCCGAGACTACTTGAAGTCTGCTCAAATTGCCGAGCACCACTACACCAATTGGAGATTTTTAATGTGAACCGCATTTGGGACTGGAGAGAACCCTACATTAGCTATCTCCGTGATGGGATAATTCTATAGGTCAAAAGGACGCTATTAAGATGAAGCAAAGAGCCAAGCGGTTCATATTCCATGAAGGGATCTGTATCGCAAGACCTTCGGGGTTATCTTCTACGATGCACTGGTGGAGAAGAAATCCCGGTCATCTTTGAAACAGACACACGAAGGAGAACATCAAGGGAAGAGGAAAGCTGTTTCTCCAAATACACGAGAAATACTATTGGCCGACCATGGAGGACGATGCGGCGTTTTTTGTTCAAAGTGTCACAAATGCCAAATCCATGGGAACCTTGTTCATGGGCCTTTTACCCCTCTGCACTCTATAAGCGGCCCATGGCCGTTTTGGTGGGAATTTGGACATTATCGGAAAATCAATCCACCGTCATCGAAGCAAACACGAGTACATCATAAACCGCGACGGAATACTTCACCAAATGGGTAGAGGCCATTCCCCTACGAGGAACTACGGGAGCAACAATTGCGGCTTTCATTAAAGAATACATCATTTGTCGTTTTGGCGTGCCCAAGCATATCATCACCGATAATGGCACTCCCTTCGCCAACAAGCGAGTACGGGAATTACTTGAGGAGTATGGCATTAAACGGGTCTTCTCCACCGTCTACTATCCTCAAGGGAACAGGCAAGGCGAGAGTACCAACAAGATATTGATCCGGATCATCGGTCGAACGGTACACGACAATCTAGGGAATGGCATGATCCGTTACCAATGGCACTATGGGCGTACCGTACGTCACCCGAAGCTCCATTGGGGTTTCGCCGTATTCACTTGTCTACGGAGCGGATGCAATTCTCCCGGCGAGAGATCGAATCCCATCGGCGGGATTGCGGCGGCAGCGGGCTCCATTGGAACGATCTTGAAGTCTCGACTCTAGAATAGCGAGTTAGACACTGCGGATTTTAGAAGGAATAAAGCGGAAGAATGCGCTCGGTGTACATTAATCGAATTTCCGGGGCATACAACAAAATTGTGAAACCACGCGTTTTCAAAGTGGGAGATTTGGTTTTGAAAACAGCCAAACACATCCAACAAGACATGTACGCACCAAAATTCTCACCAAAATGGGAAGGTCCTACGCAAGTCACCAAGGCTTACAATACCGGCTACTACAAGATCATTAAGGTAGACGGAGGCGGTAGAAGCGATTATCAATGGAAAGTGGCTCAAGGCATATCATGCACGACCAGCATCTCTTTGTGTCAACAATACAGGCATTTATTTTCATTACATGTTTGAATCATCAATTATATTCAGAGATGTGTCAATTAAAAAACCTGTTTCACCAATCAAAAACCAATGCAGTTTATTCCGCAAAGACGTTTAAAAACTTTTGACATGAACGTCATTAACAATAAAGGAATGAAGTTTAGAAGAGGCCGTCTAGAAGATTATAGTTCCTTGAGAGCATCATCTCCAGTCTAGCGTGATATCTTTCCGTTCTTTTCTTCAAGTCCTGCACAGCCTGCTCTACCTTCTCCGATTCTGCAGCCAGAGCCTTCTCCTCTTCCAAAATAGCCTTCGCAGCAGGAACAACATTTACAAGGATACCGGCTCGATCAACCTTGATGATATCAAGATTTGCTGCGCAACTGACCCGTTGAACTCCATGGATTCACAGGTAGATACCATATTCTCCCACTTTTCGAGGCTTGATTCAAAGAACGTTGCGGATAGAAATACTCTCCATCTCGGCAATCATGGGAAGAAGGCGGTTTACCGCGGTGACCAAAGCGGAGGAACAGTGTCGGACCACGTTTACGGTTGCGATATGGCCGTACTTCCTCCATAACTTTGTGTACAAAGGCACAAACTCCTTCCGCACCCGAGAATCCACCGAGCATCTCGGTAGGCTGGAGGATAAACATTTCATGCGGACATCGAATGAAAGACCTGCATTTGGATATTCATAAGATGAGATACCCAAGTCGGCGTCTTCAAGGTTCACGGGGGTGAATGTGTTTGAATTTGAAGGAAGAGAATTTGGTTAAGTCATCATCATCGATAACCGTGACACATGTTCCGGTAGGGTATCTCTGCAAGAATGAAGGGATTATTTACTTGATCATTACGACAAACGAGCAATAGTTCAGAAAAGGAAAAAGAGACAAACCGGTATGATATTCTTGACTCGGAGAACACGAGCAGGGGATTGATCATGAAGTTCAGACGCAGGTCGTGCACGTTTAACGGAAGATCCTGGATGGTATGAAGAAGACGATCCACTGTTGTTCGACATGATGAGGAAACGAGAGTTTACGTGGAAAGCTCTATTGAAAAATCGCAAAAAATGGTTCAAAACCTCTACACTGCATATATCTTTGAGAAAACCCTAAAACGATTACGATGCCCGATATGCGAGGATTCAACACCGACCAAGTCAGGCTTTCTTTTGAACCCTAATCAAGAATTAGAAGAGCATTTGGATACGAGCAATTCAACCAGCGGTGTGCAAGCACCCACGCCCAGGATCCCAAAGAAAAGAAGAATCCTATTCGACTCAAACACCTAAGGAGAAAGCCGGTTCATCAAAGGCTGTGGTCACGCACGTATGGAGGATTGCTCACGGCCAGAATCCCTCCAGGTAGACTCTTTTATTTTGTCTCCTTACGTTTGCCACCATCTCATGCCTACCACACAATAGTGTAACCATTATGTGCTAGGCAGGGGACTTAATGTTGATGATGGGTTTTTATTTGAGGTTAAAATTGTAAAACCGGAAAAATTATGCTACTGACATCTTATAAAAGATAAGGCCATTTATAATTGTTGGATACTCCCTCACTTAATTCACCAAGAATGGAGCATGTAGCAACAATCCCATTTTCGTGAATACATGAAATTCCTCCAGGTTGGAGCATGTAGCAACAATCCCTTCTGTGAATTTCATATCGGCCTTGTATTTCCAGTACTCATTATCGGTGTGGCATGACGGCGAGCGTTACTCTTACGAGTAACACGAACCTCAAGCACTATAATGAAATCATGTACGAAATAAAATGATCGACTCTCGGTGTGTTATACTAGCCCGATTGAGCCCCTCTCGGTGTGTTATACTAGCCCGATTGAGCATCCCGGACTGACCGTATCGGTCCGGATATGATCGATCGCGATCATCCAACTCCATAAGCATGATTGGATGACCCCGAGATCAATTCCATCACCCCCAAGCGGTATGGAATACCCACGGCCGACCCCGCATGGTCGGTCATTGGCCTAGCTTGCCAAGAAACCGTTCATACCAAGCATTATGGACGGAAAACCCTAAATTAGGGTTTGCGGCATATTACATGTGTTGCAAAGCAGTCTCAACCATCCATCTTCGCAGGTATAGATGGAGGGTGTAGACGTAGACTTAAAGGGCCTAGAGCATGTCAACACGATCATCGTGGGACCGCCTACACACTTGACCAATCGGTCAAGACCAACAATGTTTGGCCGTGACAAAATCGTCACCCAAACAAAAGACGGCGCACGGCTTTGAAAGCCAAAATTAGGGTTTCAAGCCATCACGCGCGTCCATCTTCTCCGGCACGAATGGAGGGTCACAGATTAGATTAAGCAAGGGCCGGTCATACCAGCATGACCACCGTGGGCTCATCTACCTCCTCATGTTTTCGGCCAAGGCATATCATGCCTGGTTAATCCAAAACGTGCGTCCAAACTAGCATGGCCACGCCTCCCAAACCCAACCGATCTCGACCGCTTAACTTCACTAGGATGATTTGAGTGGCTTAGATCACGTTTTCACGGGATATTCGGTATAGGCATGAACACCAGCATGCCATCTTCACGTCAAACCCATCGACCAAGACCGACCAAGTTAGGTCATCTTGGAACGCGCGCCGGAAAAACATGATGCGCGGCCTTTTGCGGCATCAATTTCCTATTGCAAAATCGATCTCAACCACTCCTCTTTGCGGTCAAATTGAGTGGCCTAGATCGCACCTTCATGGGACAGTGAGACATGGACGTGTACACCGGCATCTTTGTCTATACACATGCCCGGTCGGTCCCCTCCAAATCCCTTTCCATGCTTGGTTTCGACCAAGCTGAAGAGTGATGCTTGCGCACCTCTTCAAAAAACCTAATATTCATTAACGGTCATGAGATGAGTGCCTTAAAGATCATCTCATCCGTCCAACTTCACCGACTTGGTTATACAACCACAGTCGGGAGTTATTTGGTCGGTGAGGCGTTATTACCCATCACTTTACCACACCATGATGCGGTACACATAAAATACACACGATACTTCACAAGTATCGACTTTCGAATAACACGGTTATTCAATTCAAGATTACATGCTATCTTTCGTGGATCCACGATCCCACATTCCAGAACATCAATCATGTCACAAACCGCGGGGGATACATGCGGGGTATTGGTCTGGCGGTTTACGGCGTGCGGCGTGCAACGCGCCATCACAAGAACGTGTCGGGAAGTCATGGACGGTTAGAGATGAACGGGAGAAGTGGGCAAGGCGGGTCGTGTGGCACCGACGCACAACTCCACTACTCCATCACTCTACTTCCTCCACTTCCCACGAGAGACGTGAATAAGGCTCAATGACTTGTATAAATAGGTTCTCCGCCCTATTTCAAACAACAACGCAAGTCCAGGGCAGAGACAGAGGAAAAACCAAGTGTTAGTACGAACGTATTCAAACACCCGAGCTTGCTTGCATCAATCACAAGCCTGCTCACCTTTACATTACAAGTCATAAGCAAGCCAACACCTTCACAATCTCAACACTTTCTTCGCTTCCCTCCCTAAGATCAACCCCATCTCCTTCACTTTGTGACCGAAACAAGTCCGGAACGGCCATTTCTTGGTTTAGGCCGAACACCTGATTGATCTCTCGAATCTACAAGCACTCACCGCGCGAGTGCATTTGTTTAAGGTTTAAATTCAATCCTCATACACACCCCAAATTACCACATTCTGCAGGAGTAGTTTTCACCCATAAACACTAGGGCCAAGGCAGAGTGCGTTTGGCATGGCGCGGCTAGCTTGGGCTAGGTGTGGCTGGCATGATTTTCCATTGGCACGGAGGGGAATTAGGGTTTTGCTCGTTGTAACCCTAATTTGAAAAAATACTCCCTATTAATTACTGACTACGTGCATTAAATATTCTAATAAATGTGTCACCGGTGACATTAGGTTCTTCCGGGTTTTACGATTTTACCCTTTGTCTAAAAACCACCATCGACAGCAGCATAAGGTCTCGCACGTGTGCTGGATGAGGGAGTAACAAATCTGGTCCAAAAACATGTTTTTGGACCAGCGAATAATTTTTTTCCGGGGCTGGACTACACAGTTACCGGTTCTCCTAATAGTGGATTAAGTAGTAATTCCTACTGAGGGAATTAGGCTAAGGCCCAACCCATAGATAACCCATAATATGAGGCCCTTAATTAAAAGAAGTTTAAATTTAGGCCCCGAGTTATTAAAGAACCGTTTTTTGGGGACTACTCAAAAAATGGGGGACTACTCTTAAGTTTTTGGGGTGGATATTGGAAGTAATATTGAGTCACCCCTTATCTAATTTTTTTTAATACCAACTTTACCATTGATGATTAACTTAGTTAGTGTGATGATTAATTAGTGTTAGTGTAATGATTAATAACTGATTAGTTAGTGATTAGTGAGTTATTAATGGAATTTTTTTGTTGTAAACATTATTATTAAGAGATAAGAAGAAGAAGAAGGAAATAGGAAGAAGAAGATGGGTGAACCCAAAAAAACTTATTTTGAGTTTAGTAATTATGATATGGGTGATTCATGTGATGATACCTTGGTGCGCGTCGTTTACGCAACAAATTAATTACACCTTTCCACACAATTAACTGGTAATATAATGGCAAGGAGTTCGTTCCCACTAAGAGCAGGGAGTTTCTAGTTGTAGGATCAGAATATCGCAACACCAACACCTTTGCGAAATCCATAAACGATGCATTGCGAAGGTGTCGCAGACGAGTAATAAAAATGACGCAATGGATGACGACAGCCAGAACACGAGAAAGATGTGAAGACCTAGCGAGATCTAGGAGTGTTGCGAGATTATATATTTGTACACTTGCGATATTTCGCAAATCATTACCGAAAATAAAGGATGACTTTAGTTGTCATCCACTATGTAATACCCTATATAAAGAGCGAACAGGGAGCCTATTGAAAGAGAGATCTTTTTCGAGTGTTGGGCAAGTCATTAGAGAGAGAAAGTTTAGAGTGATTGTAATTCTTTAGCTCATTTCCATTTCATCTTGTAAACATTCAAGGATTTAATCAATAAGAATTATAATTGTTCATCTTAAAATGGTTTGGTTGTATAGATTCTTGTGAGGGGTGTAGTGTAGGATTTCCTGCAACTACATATTGGCGCTAGAAACAGGGAGGGAGAGAGTGAAGATTGACATCGTAATTTGAAAGAATTTGGATTAATAGGGAAGGAATTGCATATAATTTTCAACAATCTACTGAAATTGAGAAATTGCTAGAAGAAGATATGCATTAGAACAACCAACAACTGTTAGAAGGAGTAAGAGACTTGCTGGAGAAGGGAGAAATGAAATGGGGGAATCCTCAAGAATGAACACAAGGAATAATGAAGAAAATCAAATTCAACTGCCAATTCAACCAGTACCGAATAGAATTGTGGATTATGATAGAGTGAGCGTGCATACTTGGAGATCAGACTCTATGGATGAAAGGGGAGAAGAACAACAATTGGTAAAAAATTGACGAGAGGAGAGAGACCAGGAAGTGATTGGATAAATAATTCATGGAAATGAAGAAATCGCAGCATTAGAGGCATTAAGACAAACAATACATGAAGAAAGGCGATTAGAAAAGGAAGAAAGTGCAAATTTGACAAGGCAAAATCACGGTTGAGGATGGAAAACATGAGATTACAAAATAGAAGGTCGAGAAGCACTACAAGGTCAAGCTCAAGATCAGTTAGGGAAGAAGTAAGGAGAACATTACCTGTAGAAAATGCTAATGAAGAAAATCGAGAGGAAGTGCAAAATCCAAGCGAAGAACTGTTTGTACCCCTAATATTCTTCACAAATAAATGGGCTAACTTAGGCCTCCAAAACCCTTACTAGTGGCTAAGGAGTGTTCATTGGGCCTAAGGTGCCTAAGGTGCTTCCCAAAGTTTACCCAAGTATGGCTAACTAGGCCTAACAAACACCCCATGTACAAGCCCATGGGCTAGAAAGTTTCACAACAAAGCTTTCCACTTAACCCTTGACACGTCATCGAGGTGACACGTCACCCGGCGCGACACGTCGCCGAAAGCAGTGCCACGTCAGCATTGATATGATGGCAAAGGTGCCACGTCAACGGGGAGATGACGTGGCGGGCGCCACGTCGGCGGATAAGATGACGTGGCGGGCCACGCCACACCGCAAGCGACCCCATACGTTGCCACGTCGGCTATATGATGACGTGGCAACTGGCACGTCAGCAAACAGAGATGCCACGTCGGCATCGAGGTGACGTGGCAGGTTCCACGTCAGCGTAGATGATGACGTGTCAGTTGACGCGTCAACAGGATTGATGACGTGGCATGTACCACGTCAGCACTACAGGCCACGTCAGCCGGCGGCCCAAGCCGGCGGCCCAAACAGGCGAGCGGCAATCGGCGCGATTAATCGCCGATTAATCGGCGATTAATCGCCAATTAATCGGCAGTGTATGTTTTTGATTTTTTTTTATGTTTCGGTGGAACCCATTGCGGCATAATTCCGTAGCCCTCGGATGATTCCGCCCCATTCTGCTTGCCTAACGGATTCCTGCGCCCCACTGTGAACTTTGCTTCTACAACATTCCAGCAACCATGCAAGGGTCAGTTACACAAGAGCCATGCAGCCATCAAAGGCGGCGATTATCACATGCGGCATGCGGGACCGACCAATGCCGATTATTCTTTGGGAGGCATGCGAGGGGCCAGTTATGGCAATCAATGTCTGCCATAAAATCACAAAAATTAAACTGAAATTGGCACATATAAATGGGGAGTTTCACAACCAAAAAGGTAAGCAATCTTCTAGCCAAAAATCTCCTGTGAAAAATCCAGTACTGACTTTAGCATCGGAGGGTTTTTTGCAGGTACCCCCCCTTCCTCCATCATTCAGTCGAAGATCCAGTCCACGAATCAATTGTCAGCAAAATCACCATTCATACAAAATTCTGTGTTTGGGGTAGGAGTATTTTTACCTTACAAACAAGAACATTGCGAAAGAAGAGAGATAATGAAAGATCGTTACATCCTACGTCCTGAGACTCTTCAAAATGGACAAAATAATAGAAATCAAGGAAATAGGCAACGTCGGGGGCGAAATAATCCAGGCGACGAAGAAAATCAGGAAGAAGGAAGAAGAATATTGCATGGGAGAGAAGCACGGAGGAAGCAAAAATAAATTGAAGATGAAATTGAAAGACATTATACTGGAAAAGCACGTCTAGCTTGCGAGAGGGAAAGATTGAGAACAAAAATGGAAGAACAGGAACTACAAGAGGCAATTCGCCAGAACAATCATGATAATCGAGAAAGAAGGCGAGAACAAAATCGCAACAATGGTAATATCAATGAAGAATATGACAGAGTACAAAGGAGAGCCGACAGGCAGCAAAGAAGAGAAAATGATAGATATAACGGTGTGCGAATTTATGAAAGAAATGAAGGCGAAGATCTCAGAGAAAGACGAGAAGAGAATGATGATCAAAAAAGTCAAAATAGATATGAACGCAGAAGAAGAGAGGTGGAGCTAAAAAGACCAGTGGATCCAAATTCTGGTATAAATGAACAAATCTTAAGGGAGTTAGCAGAAATGATAGGAATGCTAAATAATAAAAGTGGAGGAGGTAAGAGACAATTGGATGAAGCCATAGAAGAAGCCGCGAAAACTCCATTCACACAAGAAGTACAATTAGGAGGAATACCCCCAAAGTGCAATTTACCTGCGTTAACCAGCATTTTCGATGGAACAACTTGTGCGATACAACACATCAAAGCTTATGTGAGATGTATGCTACAGTGGGAGAACCATGATGCTATATTGTGCAAGTATTTTGCATCAAGTTTGACAGGAGAAGCCTTGAAATGGTTTGAAGGATTACAAAGGAATACAATAACATCTTTCAACCATTTGCAGGCTATATTTTTAGGGGCATACATAAGTAATAATTCCTCGCGACCTGGTATTGAAGATGTATTTGGGTTAAAACAAAGGGTTGGTGAAAGCTTGAAGCATCTAATTGTGAGATGGAAGACAATGTGCAGTGATATGGCTGGTCGTGTGGATGAGAGATATCTCATTCTATCATTCGTTAACGCTATGTTCGCAACCAATCTGTTATACATTCAAGTTTTTAGAATCAAGAATATAATCACAATGACTGAGTTGCGAGAACTTCAGGAGGAGTACATTGCTCTAGAGGAAAATAAAAATGAAATGGAATCATACCCCGTTGCGAACACAAATTCAAAAGTTGCGAATGCAAGCTTGTTACCTAAATTGATAAATACTGTAGCGAGCACCTCGCAGGGTCAACTAGAAATGATAACGGATGATGGTCAGTAAAAGTTAGTATCCATGGGGAGTCGTGATCAGGAAGAATTTGAAAGAGAAAGAAACTTCTATAACCGTGGCAGAAATAACAAAATTCAAAGACTTGATCAGCCACAAGAAACTTATGGAAGTCAGAGGCAGAATTATTATAGAGGACAGCGAAATCATAGGGTAGCTTGGGAAGAAATCAAGATGCCACCAGTGAATGCTAGTGTGGAGAAAATATGGGAAGCTATAATCTTGATGGAAAATATACCCGCGCCATGGAACATGGGAAGTGAACCACCTCCGGGTGACAGAAGTAATGAATTTTGTTCTTATCACCATTTTCATGGACACTCAACAAATGATTGCATAAATATAAAAAGAATCATCCTCAGAATGATAGACCAAGGGAAACTAAATCAATTTCTAAAAAATCAATCTCAGTCTCAACCATTACCACCACTGCCAGAAATTCACAGAGCAAACACGACAAAAGGAGGAGAAACATTTGTAATAGAAGTTGGAGCGAAAGCCAAGAACCTGTTTTGCAACTCTATTGTACATTCGTACATG
This sequence comes from Papaver armeniacum, assembly GCA_023531295.1. Taxonomy (NCBI): domain Eukaryota; kingdom Viridiplantae; phylum Streptophyta; class Magnoliopsida; order Ranunculales; family Papaveraceae; genus Papaver; species Papaver armeniacum. The sequence goes on from JAJJWW010000626.1 coordinate 118,292, forward strand.
ACCATTGAAGACTTTCATGATAGCGTTCTCGGTAGGGTTTTCGCAAGAGATGCTGATAATAGAGAAATAATGAACATCGCGAAGACATCGCCACTAAAGGAATGGCAAAAGCAGATTATTTCTTTTACCGCAAAAGAGGTACCTGAGGATGGAGAGATGCACGACAACCCATTAGTGGTAAGGCTGGAGATTAACTCAAAACCTAATGATGATGAAGATGATGAGGCATAAAATTCATGGGAAATCAATAGAATCTTAATCGATACTGGAAGCTCTATAAATATCCTTTTTTACCATACTTACAAGACTATATGAGGGAAAGACGAAGATCTGATACCTTCAACTTACAAGATCTATGGTTTCAACGGTACTGCCAATAAGCCTAAAGGAGAAGCTCATATGCGAATACCACTGAAAGGATTATCAACTGAAATTTTGTTATGCATAGTCGATGTGGAGTCCCCTTATAATGCATTGATTGGGCGACCTTGGATACATGAGGTTTTGGGTGTGGCATCGACTTATCACTAGTGCATCAAATTTCCTCATCCCAATGGTGTTGGAGTCATAAAAGGAGATTGGATTGAGGGACATAAGTGCTATGAAGTTGATGTGGAGTCTTGCGAGGAATGAGGTGCACAGAAGAAGAACTGGAAGCAAAACATCAAAGAAGAACAAAGAAGGGAAAGATTGATGGTAGACGCAATAGAAGTGAGAGAAGAAAATACGATGCGAAACCAATGCCTGAAGAAAGTTGGAAATGGCTATGATTTCGCAAAGGTGTTGGATAATGCAGAAGCAGAGAGCAACAGAAGTAAGAGGCGAAAGGAGTGAATGATTGATTTTAGGCTTGCGAAAGATGTATATATATATATATATATATTGAGTGATAAAGACAGGCTGGAGATGCAAAGACTATGATAATCGAAGAAAGAATACGCGAAATTTTCGCAAAGATGATGAGGAGAAACAATCTAAAATCAATGACATATTAGAAAGGGGCGAACCTGCTATGGCGTAAACCCTAGTTCGCGAATCAAAATTTCGTAAGAGGCAAATGTAAGACCTAAAGTACGTCATAAAAGGGGTACTGCTAACATGGCTCGGGGAAAAGGTTACACCGCCCCGGAACTGAGTCATGGAGATTTGGGGTCAATAAAGCCCATCCAGGAGAGATACCTTGGATTTCCAACTATATATATAAGGTTATACCCTGGTTGGACGACCGAGGGTCTCTTCTAAGGAGTCATCATATGATCAAGGCGCCGAGGTACACGGTTGAGCCAAGAGTGCCTGGGGCATTTGAAGTGTCTCGGCCATTCTTGGCAAGTCTTGGCATATGTTGCACTCGGCCCGAAGAAAACTCCACTTAGGGTGCAGTCTCGTAACCATAAGCCCTATAGGTAAAAGGGATAAGAGGCTGCGAAAACAACTGGTTGTTGTTAAGACCGGATAGGAGGAGCTAGTCTTGTATGGCCGATGTACGCCTCCTTGAAGGGGTAACCAGGGAGATGATAAGGGCGACACCTTCCATTAGGGAGCTGATAAGTGTCTTAAGACGAAAATGTCATGAGGCTTTATTTTCGCAAGAAAAATTAGGCTTGTCATATTTGTGCGACAATCCTGAAGAGGCAATAATACAAAAGACAAAGATAAGACGAGATCAATGGGTCAGTACATGAAAGTGTAAGGACGTCCTGCGATTTCGTCGCAAGACGGCAATGTCATGGGGCTTTATTCTCGCAAGAAAATTTAGGCCTGTCATATTGTCACAATAAAATTATCCTACAGAGGAAACAATACTAAGAAATGATAAGGCAAAATCAATGGGTCTTTACATGAAAGTGTAAAGACGTCCTGCGATTTTGTCGCAATGACAAGAGGTGGCGCAATAAGACCTTTAACTAGGAAGGCAAAATAAGACCACACAAAAGAAAAGAAAAAATGAGATCTTGGAAACAACCAATAAACATTTTCTCGCGAGAATTCAGCAGCAACAGTTGCGAGACTGAGGCATGTTACCATCTAAAGGTTATTTGCTTAATCATTCATTTGAAAACAAATAACAGAGGCAAGTATGGGAATGAATAGATTAAGAACATGTTTTTTATTTTCATATGATAGATTTAAGCACTCATAGTATTGATTAACTATATTGCAAAAAAGAATTGCTCTTTTAACATGTGCAGAAAGGAACAACAAAAGTAGAACTTGTATTTGAAGATCCAAGAAACTTACAGTAAGAGATTATAAAAATGGAAGATTAAAAGGATAAATGTACAGATATTACAAAAAGAGAAAGAAGAAAATGGAGCTATTTCTTGTTTGATTCTTCTTCTTCATCAGATCCTTCTATTTCGTCATCTTCATCAGATTCTTCTTCGCTAGCATCGCTGTCAGAGATATCCAAAGAAGGCATGTTTTTAGGGACTTCGTCAAGGAGACAAGGGTATGAAGAATGAGGAATACTGTTGTCATCGCAGACTGTCTTAATAGTCTGATTGCGAAAAAGAACAACATCATATTTGAAATTCGCTACAGTAATTTGTAGTTACTTCTTCAACTTGGAATACTTGTCATTGCGAAGAGAGAAGTCCTTTGCAAGTTGTTCTTTCTCATATTCAAGTTCTTCAATTCTTCTCCGAAATCTCTTCTCAGCCTCTGCGAACATAGGACAATGAATCAGCAACTTAATGACAGCTTCATATATAATAAATAATTAAGTAAAGAAGAGTGATCAACAACCTTCTCTGTCAGAAATCATATCCCTAATCAAGGCCGTATGCTCAACTTGAAGGCTAACATTAACACCTAAATTATTTCTGGAGTCATCTAGAACTTTCGAAGCCCAAGAAAATTCATCGTCATTATTTATGAGAAGAAGGGAACGAATTTGATTCTCTCTTTCGCTAAGTATGATATTTTGGCGAATGGATTCATCCCGTTCAACTTGAACTTCAAGAAGAGTTTTTTGAAATTTCGCTAATGCCTGGGTACCTTGATTAGCGATGCGATCTTTTTCATCTATAAGATCACTAATTTTCTTCCTTAAAGTATTAATTTTCTCTTGGGAATTAAGATATAGACGTTTAAGTTGGTTGGCTAAACCCAAATACGTGACTTATTCATAAGTTGGAGGTGTGAGAATACAGACGGAACTAGGTGAACTATAGGTTTAGTTGCTTGGTCTCAACTATATGAAGTTGGTTTAATTTTGTGTAGCGGCTTAATCCTGGGAGTATTCAATTCTGGACAAGGTCCCGAGGTTTTTCTGCATTTGCGGCTTCCTCGTTAACAAAATCTTGTTGTGTCCTTTACTTTTATTTTCCGCATTATAATTGTTTTATTATAATTAAAGTGAATTACACAAACGTTAATTCCTATTTACTTGATAAGCAATCCTATTGTGTTTGGTTAAGTTCGAACCTTTTTATCAAGTAAACATACTTCGTTGTTGTATTGTCTCGATCTCGTATCCATATGGTTTTGGAAAAACCTAGGTTAAAGGATAATCGACTCTAGTCGCAACTAGGACACATGAAAGTGTCGGGATTAGGTTTTCCAGTTCCTAGAGTTATCCCTTATATAGTCTTTCAAATCAGGGTTTTATTACAATCAAAGCTAAGATAGCTTAGTACTAAAGCATTCAATATTCACCGTTAGATGAAATCCTGATTTAAGATTCAAGCTAAGTTTCCTTAGAAATAAAGAATCTCCACTGTTGGGTAGTCTTAGCTTGTTACACACAAATGAAATATATCTTCATTTATATATGAGTAACCGTACCTAAACGTGTATATTGAGTTGGCTCAATAACAGTTAACCGAAGTTAGCCATATGAACACTTTTGTCTTAAGCACATTTATCTAACACTTCTAGATCAAATATGATTATCAATTAAACATGAAAGATAATCAAATGAATCTAATTTTGTTTCACATAGAGTTATTCAATTATTCACTATCTCATAGAAATATATATGAACAAATTGAAACAAAATCGGATTGATTCTAATCGTACAAAGTACTTATACAAGAATCAATTAATGAACATTAAGCCACGGTTTGCAAAGATTGCATTCCTTAGTTTATAAATGTTTTAGTTCATGAGTATGAGAATCATACTTAACTGATTTTATAACTTAAACCAATGTGTTCGCAAACCAGGTACGCAAACAACAGCTTCGGACCTTGGTCTGTCCAGCCGTTCGCAAACCGAGTACGAGAACAGTCGTCCTAGACCCAACTCAGGTAGAACCATTCGCATACTAGGTACACAAACAAGGTTCCCAGATCTTTACATATAAAACCGTTCGCATACTAGGTATGCAAACAAGGTTCCCGGACCTGAATCATTACAAAACAGTTTGCATACTAGGTATGCATAACGTGTTGTATCCAGACATGGTTAATTGTTCTAAACTCCTATTTCAATCATTGATATATCCTTAGAAGACGACAATAGTTGTCTCACACAAACTATTAGCTTCAAGTATTTTCAAGTGATCGAATGATCAATACGAAACTTTCCAAGTCGACAATAAATGACTGTCTCACACAAATCATGTAAATGACTGCCTCAGACAAATCATGTGAGATCTTCCACATGATCATCTTTTGACTTAATATTTAGTTTCCAACAAATAAATTATTTTCAAGTAAACTCGTCAAGAATATGATGAACATAGTTAAAGCAAAAAGCTTCTAACACATATTTCGAGAAATAAATAAGCGAGATAAACTCAGCTCGAAATATCAAATGTGTATAATGTAAAAGTCTATATAGGTATACGACTTAGTCTCATTAGGAGATAGAATAAAATAGACTTCTGAGTGATTGATAAGTTTTAGTCTCCACATACCATTTGTTGATGAAGTTCCTCCAAGCTCTCCTCAGTAGATCTTCGTCTTCAATCGATGAACGTCGTGAAGTCTAAAGCTCAACTACACATTTTATCCTAATCCGAGACATAGCTATAAGTAGACTAGAAATCAAGACTATAGTTTTGATCAACTAAACTTGACAAAAATGTTGAGATAGCAACGCTTGCGAGTCCTACCGAGCAATGCTCTAACAAAAGGAAAGTCACAGAGAGCAAGAACAATCTGAATAAAAAGATATAGAAAGTGTTGATGGTGGATTTTCGTTTAAGGTTAAATTAGTAAATAACCGGAAAACTCATGCGCTGACATCTTGTAAAAGATAAAGCCGTTTATAAGTGACGGATACTCCTCACTTAATTCACCAAGAATGGAGCATGTAGCAACAATCCCATTCTGTGAATACATGAAATTCCTCCAGGTTGGAGCATGTAGCAACAATCCCTTCCCGTGAATTTCATATCGGCCTTGTATTTCCGTACTCATTATCGGTGTGGCATGACGGCGAGTGTTACTCTTACAGAGTAACACGAACCTCCAAGCACTATAATGAATCATTATCATGTGGCATGACGACCGAGTGTTACTCTTACAAAGTAACACGAACCTCCAAGCACTATAATGAAGCCATGTACGAAATACCCGCATGTGCCGATTCTCGGTGTGTTATACTAGCCCGAGCCCTCTCGGTGTGTTATACTAGCCCGATTGAGCCCCTCTCGGTGTGTTATACTAGCCCGATTGAGCATCCGGACTTGAATGTATCAGTCTCAGGATATGATCTGATCGCAGTCATCCAACTCCACAAGCATGATTGGATGACCACAGATCAATTCCATCACCCCCAAGCAGGTATGGAATACACACGGCCTTAGCTTGCCAGATATGATCTGATCGCAGTCATCCAACTCCACAAGCATGATTGGATGACCACATATCAATTCCATCACCCCCAAGCAGGTATGGAATACACACGGCCTTAGCTTGCCAGATATGATCTGATCGCAGTCATCCAACTCCACAAGCATGATTGGATGACCACGAGATCAATTCCATCACCTCCAAGCGGTATGGAATACACACGGCCGACCCCGCATGGTCGACCATTGGCCTTTGCTTGCCAAGAAACCGTCCATACCAAGCATTATGGGCGGAAAACCCTAAATTAGGGTTTGCGGCATATTACATGTGCCGCAAAACGGTCTCAACCATCCATCTTCGCCGGTATAGATGGAGGGTGTAGATATAGACTCAAAAGGCCCGGAGCATGTCGACACAATCACCATGTGACCGCCTACACACTTGACCAGTCGGTCAAAACCAACCATGGTTGGTTACAACACATTCGTCCACCTGAAAAAGCATGGTCGCGCGGCTTTGAAAGCCAAAATTAGGGTTCAAGCCATCACGCGCGTCCATCTTCTCCGGCACGAATGGAGGGTCACAGATTAGATTGAGCAAGGGTCGGTCACACCAGCATGACCACCGTGAGCCCATCTACCTCCTCATGTGGTCGGCCAAGGCATATCATGCCTGGCCAATCCAAAACGCCCGCTCAAACATGCGTGGTTACACTTCCCAAGTTGCAAATCGATCTCGACCACTCAACTTCACCGGACGAATTGGGTGGCTTAGATCACGTTTTCATGGGACGGTGAGACATGGGCGTGAACATCAGCCTACCATCTTCACGCCAAACCAACCGGCCAAGACCGACCAAGTCAGGTCATCTTGGAAAACACGCCGGAAAAGGGTATGGTGCGCGACTCCTTGCGGCATCAAACTCCTATCGCAAATCGATCTCAACCACTCAACTTTACCGGTCAAATTGAGTGGCTTAGATCGCGCCTTCTTGGGAAAGTGAAGTATGGACGTGCACACCGGCGTGTTGTCTACACACATGCCCGGTCGGTCCTCTTCAAAACCCTTCCCATGCTTGGTTTCGACCAAGCTGAAGAGTGATGCTTGCGCACCTCTTTAAAAACCCTAATTTCATCAACGGTCGCAGATGGGTGTCTCAAACATCATCTCATCCGTCCGACCTCACCAGCTTGGTTATACAACCCTGGTCGGGGAGTTATTTGGTTAGTGAGAGTCATTACCCATCACTTTACCACACCGTAATGCGCACTCGCATAAAATACACACGATCTTTGCACAAGTATCGACTTTCTCGAATAACGCAGTTATTCAATTCAGCATTACATGCTATCTTTCGTGGATCCACGATCCACATTCAGACATCAATCATGTCACAAACTGGGGGATACTTATCGGGGTATTGGTCAGCGGTTTACGGCGTGCGGCGTGCAACGCGCCATCACAAGAACGTGTTAGGGAGTCATGGACGGTTAGAGATGAACAGGGAAAAGTGGGCAAGACCGGTCGTGTGTTACCGACACACAACTCCACTACTCCATCATTCCACTACCTCCACTTCCCACGAGAAACGTGAATGAGGCTCAATGACTTGTATAAATAGGTTGTCGCCCTATTTCCAACAACAACAAGGAATAACGGAGAACAACACAAGTTCAGACGAGACGAGAAAAACCAAGTGTTAATACAAATCGTATTCAAACACCCAGAGCTTGCTTGCATCAACCGCAAGCCTGCTCATCTTTCTGTTACAAGTCATAAGCAAGCCAACACCTTCACAATCTCAACACCTTCTTCGCTTCCCTCCCTAAGATCAACCCCATCTCCTTCACTTTGTGACCGAAACAAGTCTGGAACGGCCATTTCTTGGTTTAGGCCGGACTTGCACAGATTGATCTCTCGAACCTACAAGCACTCACCGCGCAGTGCATTTGTTGAAGGTTTAGATTCATTCCTCATCCACACCCCAAATTACCAAATTCTGCAGGAGTAGTTTTCACCCATCAACAGAAAGAAAACAAGATAAAGAAATAAAATTATTTGAGATAAATGAAGATGTAATAGTAATATAAAAAGTTAAAGTAGAGTTTTTGAGATATGAAAAGAACTTGATTAGGAAGTATAACTTGGGCTCCAGCATCCATTGAAGAAACAACAACAGGCATAGTATTTCCTTGTTCATTGTCTATAGAGTCATCAACAATTCCTTTTCCATTAGAAGATTCACCCATTTCAGTCACAGTCTTTGTATTCACTTTACAAACTTCCTCAGAAAGCCTATCGAGAGCAATAAAAATTTCTCTACGGTAGTTATATCCATATCCATGATTTCTCCCATTCTTTTCTTATTAGCTCTTTGATCATTCATATTGATCTTAGAAGAGTAACTTGAACAACTAGTGGGGAATTGGATGGATTTCTCACATCCTTAGCTTCCCTTTCAACATGCATAATTTGTCCTAAATTCTCTTGAGTATCAGTCACTGCAGTAGAATTTTCTGTAGCCTCATTTTCTATAACATCATCATTCACTTCAATAACACCATTTTCTGCTCCAGGGATTTCTGGAACTGTTTCTTGCTGCATTTGTCCTTTAGGAATATATTGATTTGGATTATTCTTCTCAACAACATTATTGTCTACTTGATCTCCAGAAGGATCAACACCTTGAAGATTTAAGGCAGGAACATCTAACCAAGCTATATTTGCAATCAATCTCCAATAATTTTCATTATGGTTAAAGACATAGCAATTTCTTCAAGTTGCTGAAGGAAAACTCAAATAGAAGATTGCAATCTTTATCTTTTCACCATCTTCAAGAGTAATCTGGACTTTCCTTACTAAAGGTAAATTAACATCAACTATGACCTTTGCTTTGAAAACACTAATAGTAATCCCTATTATTTATTGTTATAGGTCACTAGCTTAAGAAACAATCATTTAAGCAATGTTATGTCTATCCAAGTCAGCTCTCCATATGAACTCAATAAAGAAAACTTCAAACTGAAAGATGGCATTTTGCACATTCATATGAAACAAGAAGATGCCCACCAACAGAATGAGGTCTTCCTCTAAGCACTCTTTGAAGCACTTCTCTAGAATGTATACGAAAGATGAAAACATTCTTGCAATCAATGGTGATGATTATAACTTCTCTTTCAGCACCCCATCTTTTCCTGATAGCAAAACTAACTGCATTTATAGTTACTTCACATTCTCTACAGATATATCCTATAAGTGCATAAAATTATCCCCCTCCATTGCAAGTTAACAAGTCTAGTAACCTTACGAGAGATGTTACAGTTTCTTTGAATATTTGAAGAAAGATTATCTATATTGTATGAAGAAGAGGCCATTGAGTTGATGGCAATAATAAACACTGGAGAATTGAAATTTGTGAATATGTAAACAGAAAGATTTTTTTGTGATAAGTCATTTCTACGGGGATAAAATTCTTTAGGATTGTAAAATTCGTGAAGGAAGATGAATTGAGATGAAATTGTATAAATATGAGACCAAGTGTTCATCATGCTACAAACTTGGGACTAAAGCAAAGACTAGTCAAAAAAATTTGGGGATAAAGCTGCTAGTGCTTACTGGCGATTGAATTAGAGGAACAATAGGTAAGAATGATTGCAACAAAGAGTATAGAAGTAGACTAACTTTCAATACTGAGTGGAGGAAACTAAGAGACTTTAATATAAAATTTGAGTGAATCGAAAGAAAAACTTTTTAATGGAGAAAAATAATCTTAAACTGAAAAAGAATCTTGATAAAAGCGAACCACGAGGAAAACCCGTAGCCACTGCCTCAACTGCTTTCGCAAAAACCCTAGTCCTCCCAATCAAGTTTGGGTTGGAGTGAAGGGGTGAATTCTGTAAAAGAATAAAGAATAATTAGGTTAAGAAATTAAACAAGATTAATCATATATAATCTGAAGAATCAGATATTAAAAAATTGAGATTTAGAGGTCTATAAACTAGGGTTCATAGCCTTTGCAACAAAAAGAGAGTAGATAATGGAAAATCAAAAAACTTTGAGAGGAATCAGTAAAGGAAAGACGATAAAAACAAAGAAGATTATTTCATGGAAATGCAGGGGATTGATTTTGGAAGATTGATCGAGAGAAAAGGTGAATTTGGGTTGAATCGGTTTAGCCCAATTTTTTGCGCGATTCACATAGCGTGTGTGAAAGACATCTATCGATGCTCAATTTGTCTTCGACCGCATTAACTGATAGACGGTTGTGATGTTAACCTATCATATATAGTGTGATTTGGTTCATTTGTCTACGGGGAAACTTTTAAAAAACCAACATTTATCATGGCTGAATTACCGGAGAGGGTACCAAAATACATTTATGCTTACAAAACAAGAGTTTTTGGTGTGTCACGGCTGAGATATATTCATTTTTCTAACTGGGGAATAGGATTTTCTTTCCCTCTCCCTGTTTGATCAATTATATACGCATCCAACGACTATAATTGGTAATATGATTTAATAAACTTCCTAGACATTTTATTTCTCCCACTTAACCGCATTTATTTCTGCTCCTCAATTTGTTAGATTTTTGTTAGAGGGAGAGCAAAAAAGTGATATGAGGAGAGAGAAAATCGTTGTCGATTCACTAACTAGGTCGATTCATATAATGAGTCAATTTTATTTTATTTCGGACTAAAATATCTCTCAATCTCCTAATTTCACATATGCATTTCTCTTTTACTAGTATGACCGTATTCACGTCTAGGTAACTAGGTGAATAACACACAATGTGCATGATCAACAGACGAGAATAATGGAGATGAATGTTATAACGACTGGGATGATTGAAGATCATTACCATCTTAATGAATATTATCTCGAATTCAAATATTGTTTTAAGGGACTTTTTAACTTGATTATCAAGATCATCTATTGATACTTCCTTTGGTTCTATTATGGTGTTGTTTTTTAATATTTGAGCATTAAATAATTCTACTATTTTACGATAAATTCTTCTGCCCCTTTCTTCCAAAAACCTACTGATTCGAGCACCATAATTTCCAATGACATAACCAAAACAAGGATTTCGTTGGATGTTGATGATCCCTTGATTCTACGACTCACTTTTAAAATATTAAATCCAAATTAGCTTTCATATTCGTTAATAGAAAAGGCCTTGGATAAACCTTTCGGTAACTTTACGATTAATAGTTATCATCAATAGCAAGAACACGAAGTGATTCATGGACAAAATGATCAAAACCAGCCATTTGCGGTTAGTTACTGTGTTCATGTACTTTTCTGCCTCAGGTTAGGTTAATTGATGGCTTTTGGACTATGATCGTGTGAAAGAAATATGTGTTAAATAAGAAATGTTTTTGTAAAAATAAAATTGATTTATCTGGTTGATCCAGTCACTGAGTTTAAAATGGTTTTCGCTCTCCTCGGATCCATTTTTTCTCTCCCTTTCAAAAATCATTTGTTAAACCTCTTTATTATCAAATTGCAAAAGAGGAATTGAATGGGTTTTCATCTACTTTTTAATGTTACAACTGTGGATTTGATTTATTTTTAACCTTATCTTTTGTAACACCTCTTAGTATATCCTCCATCATTTAAATGACATCATCAGAAACTTTACTTGAATTGTTTTCATCTCAAGATCAGATGCCAGAGACATCAGATTTGTTCGTTATCGTTCAGAACAAAATCATTAGGAGCATTCCATCGACTGACTCCCCCAACAAAGCTTATAAACAACATCTATTCTTTTTGGGAAAAGAGGAAGTCAAGGAAAAAGGAAAAACTTACATGTTGGAATTGGTTGAACCATGCTAAGATTCATTGAATGGAAAGAAATTTGTAGATTTCGTCGTGATTTTTGTTTTGCCATCGATTTTTTTCACGAGGTAGCAGCCTAAAACCTATTATTCTTATTCTTTATAAGTTTATTGATATAATTGGTTGATTTTACTAAGAATTATATATATATTTTGTATATATAGTTGGTTAGATCCAAGTTCATAAGTTGTTTTAATTTCAAATTGTTGGTATTAAAATCTACGGACTGACCTATATGGATTTGTACCATAGTGCTTCAGATACTAGATAATTTTAGACTGCAGATTAAATAAAAATAAAAATTTGCTCATGTTTGTTGAAAGCGTGTACCAGAAAAGCCAACGTACTTATTTGCATAGAAGAACGGTTACACCCATTGTTTAATGATTGGATCATATTTTTAAATGTTTTCATTTATAGGATTTTAGTTTCTTATGAGATGTTTAGTGATCGAAACATATATACTTATAAGTGTTTCCATTCACAAGCCTCTTATTAACCGACTTCTTGTAAACCAGCTCTGAAAATGACAAGATCATCTGGGCCATCTAATAACATGATTATTATTTGAGCATTTATGAGTTTAAAGGCGAACTATGTTGTAGCATCCTTGTCAGAATAAGCTTTCCTCTTAGATTTGGTAAGAATATTCATATTTGGAGATGTTGTAAAAGTACTAGAAGGGATAGATTATGTGTAACTCATATATATCACAATAATTCATTCTTTTTCCACAAATAGGGCTAGGATGATCTAGGGTTCTACACACTTTGCATAAAGACCATTAAGAGCATACGATAACTCCAACCAACGAGAGATAGTTAGTGATTCATAAACATCAATGCCATACTTCAAGGCTCTAGATGGTAAGATCAACATCCAACAAAACTTCCACATTCTTCTTATCATATTTCTACCATGTGGTTTCTTAGCATCTTGATAAACCCCAACAGACCGAAGAAGATTCTTGATGTCTGGAATAATATGTTTGGGGATTCTTTTGATGAGCAACCATATTTTAACTGAGTAGAAGTATGTTTCATCAAATAAATCTGGACCAGGTAGTGGTACTTCAGTTAGAACCATTAGCTTCCCAAAGATGCCTCCAGTTCCACCTTGCTTCAGGATTTTGTAGTCTTTCATACTTCCCAGTCTTATTGAGTAGAAATTTCTTCTTTTCTTCAAAGATCAACCTTAGCATCTCTTCTAAGTTATCATGTTGTTGTTGATGAAAAGGGGGACCCTTCTAGTATCATCAGAGATTTTGCTACAAAGTCTACCAACGAAGCACCATTGCCAACTGATATCTTTTTTAGGGAGGATATTATTAAAGTTTATAAAAACCTTTGGGATAAATCCTCAACAATATTGAGAGATAAGTTCATTTGGTTAACTAGGTTCTCAATGGATTCACCATGTTTAAAGTTGAAAGAGAAAGCTATGAGAGAGAGGTTGAGATATTCAAAAAGAAGATTATCAACTGAAAAAAATTTGGTTTTACAACTAAAAGTGTTGAAACCTTTAATTTGAATATTGGGATTTGGTTGGATATGCATCAACATGCTACATCACGGGTTGGTCATCCAAAAAAATGTTGCAGGTATCTCCAGGTAAAGCGAGGCATGCAACATCTATCCAATGGGATGCTGACAGCTCGTAAGACGCAAACCTAACCATATACTTGAAAGTAGACCCAATGTATTTCTCACATGATGATTGGTGCACCTTATCCTGACAATGATACTAGTTTGATTTTGGGGTTGAATTTGCCAGGCAAAAAGAGGAGAAGATAACAACATACAAAATATATACATGAAAAATTGTAAACCTCATTTATAGGACAATGATATATCATAGATGAACTTTGATGTTTTTTAATGATTTAAAGGTGTAGGTATTTATCTTTGGAAATGCTAATTACAGACCAGAGTATTTTAGTTTATATAATACGACTAGTCAAATCATTGACAAACTTGTTAGAATACAATGTGTGGCACACATATGGAACCATAAATATCATAGTTACGTAAAGATAGAGGGGTCTCACCAACAACTTTATTTCCACATGCCAGTCTGAATGGAGTCTTTCAAAGGGGATGGCTCGAAAATCACGGTTTCTTTGGTTGACACCATGTTTCATCATGTTGGTGTTTCGTGTATAGATGATACGGTTATATGCCACATGGTGTAGATAGAAAAATATCACGGAGAATTGCCCAGGGGCATCTAAAATGGAGTCATGTTAATAGGCGGGAAATGATGGATTTGAGGAGGGAAGGATTAGGAGGAGGGACACAAAATTACTGAGGAGGGATTGACTCCATAATATTTATACAAAATATCTAAATTATCCCTTGAAATAAGTTTTTACCTAAAAAATCTTCTTCCCATTTCTACCTAAACCCAAATCCTTAACCCAACCCGACAGATCTCTATAGAGTTTCTGATTAAAGTTAATTTAAAAACTCAAATCAATTGTATGTTTACATAGATCAATCACAAGTTACAACAGACGCATTGTACTTTAAGATTACGCAAATATGATGAAATATTATTGATGAATATCTTTATCGACTCTAGCACAATACATTGTAGTTGCTAGTAAATCTCTACTAATCTTAGGTAGTCGAAGACAATAAATAAAAATTTGTAAGCGTGTAAATTTTGTTAACCTTTTCTTAGAATTTGACCTATGTAAAAATATGTTATGATATTTCTATCACAGGAGAACTGAGAACATATGATACATGATATATGTTTATTATGTATAAAAAATAATCCTAGATATGTTTGATACTGGTGGAAATTCAATCAACCTAAGATGCGATGAACTTGAGAGATTTCTTGTTTCTGTGAGGAAATGGAGTGATGATAAAAATAAGTTCGATATTTAGAAAATACTAGATTTTGTGCCCGTTCTACGCATCGGGCGGTCCCGAAGACCGGCCACCATCATTTTTTATTTTCACTTTTAAACATATGTGATGAGGCTTCGCCCGTTCCGTCGTGCATTTTTGATTTGGTGTGGATCGGCTTTGCCTCACCCCGCCACTTAAGATTTTTAATTTGGTGTGGCTCGGTTTCGCCTCACCCCTTCGCTATGTATTTTTGATTTGGTTTGGCTCGGCTTCGCCTCGCCCCATCGTTTAAAATTTTGGATTTGCTACCGGGCCCGTCCCAATACATTTTTGATTTGGCATCGCGTGGCTCCGCCTTGCCCCTGGATTATAAGCCACGATGTCTTTTGTGATATTTGCTACTTGGGACCTTATGTTCACACTTCTGGCAACATGATTTAACACTAAGTATTACTGAAAAAGCATATTGCTTAAAACATCATACACTTACCAATTTTGTTTTAAATGTGAAATCGTTAGCAGGACCATTTTTATGTGGGAATAAACTGGGGGTATAGTTTGTGGAATAAATTTACGAGAAACTTTATATGAACCCAACTTTAAATAAAAAAAACTCTAAATAAACTCTCTTCATTTGGCCAAAAATAAATTCACGTTGGAAATTGGATGCTTTGCAGAGTAAAATTGGATGCTTTGCAGAGTGAACCGTTAGTCGGGCTGAGGTGCATATTTGAGTAATAATGTGCTTCCTCTCCAGACTAATTGCACCTTTTTATCGGCTCTTCATGGTGGTTGTTCAATTTGGTGAATGGAGCCTGGTTGAGCCCGTGGAACCAAATAATCAAGTGGATGCCAGAGGTGTAAACAAAGTATAGGAAGACATAAGAGACCTCATTTCAGGTAGTTTTTTGCGCTAGCAGATCTTACATTTAGAATGCAACATGTGAGTAGATAGTACTATACACATGGCTGGGCATTTACAAATTGGATAATCTTGCAGGCAGTGCTTGCGGTCTTTACAAGACACAATAGCATTTAGTGGGAAACATTTATACCACAAAAAAACTTTGGACGCAACAGCAAGGTTCCCCTGCCAGACACCCTGTAAAAAGACTACATTTAGTTAGTCTTGGAGGTTTAGGAGGGGCTGGTAAATTTGAACTCGTCTTGGTTGCGTATGAAGCTGGGATGTTTACACCATAAAACCATGTTTACTTGGACCATTACATAGCATGTGCGCAATCTTTCATTTCCAACTTGTTCCCCGTGGGTCTGTTCAAGATCCAGTAATCAACCCCATCACCAGACCAATACCCCCCCAATTAACACAACATGGTGGCATTGAACATGGTCCACTGGCCGTACATTCTAGTTACATTATAAGTGTGTTGTGTCCACATAAAATGCAAGTACTCACCTTGAGTATAACTGGAATGCCGCATCACTGTTATGTATACCCACACTCACATGTTGAGCTACAATAGCCTTGAATAATTCTTTACCGTTTGCTGGTACGTGGGTATAATCATCAACGAATGCCACTCATTTTTTAGCTCTAAAAAAAGGAAAAATCCATCAAGAAATTGGCGTAAATGATATAATAAAGATAGTTTGGAAGAGCTAAGAACTACGTTATACCTTGTTCTTAGTGTAAATGCATACCCAGCAATTAGCACAACATGGTGGCGTTGAACATGGTCCATTGCAGCTACCCTAATAAATAAGCAGCAGATATTTTAGCCTTCAAAACAGATCTGTATCCAGAAAAGATGTTTCTCAAGTACTCACCTTGAGTATAGTTAAAATGCTGCATCCCTATCACATATAACCACACTCGCAAGTTAAGTTGGGTTTACAGCATCCTTGAGTATTTTTTTTACCGTTTACTGGTATCTGGGTATAACTATCAACGGTTACCGGACATTTTTTAACTATAAGAACATAATTCCATCAAGAAATTAGTGTAAATATAAAGATAGCTTGGAAGATCTCCCCTGAAGCCATCCCTCCGTTTTTCATGACCCATTTATTTGTGTAGTCCATAAGTTGCCTCTAAAAGATATAGGATTACCTGGATAAAATAAAAAATATTCAAGAGGACGACATCAGGGACAAAGGCCATTCTGTACATATTTTCCGGGCCTTCCACATATCCCTTCTTGGTTGAATACCAAGCATCCAATCGGGATATGTCCATTGTAGCTCCAGGCTGGATTTGTAGTTCACCTCCTAGTATCTAGATTTTGTGATAACCTTCATTCGAAAAGATAATAACTCGGTACAAATACCTCACATTTTCCAGCACAAAAAAATTTAAAAAAAAAATGAGCAAACCCTATTATATGTATGATCGGATTTGATAACCCATACCTACAAAATCAAAATAAAAACTAAAGATCATGTTTATCCTTACAAACACGAAATCAAAAAAAAAAAAATATGATAAATAACAAATCATAGAAACCCATAGGAGAAACCAACGGAATACCTGTTTTCCAATCCAAAAATAATAAAATAGCTTCAAGATGGAAGCTATGAAAATCTGAATGACCTGCGAATGAACCATAAAATTAAAAATTTTATCAATTGTTAGAAAAACCCATCATCAATTGACAATCGATAGATAAGGAAAAAAAGAATCAAAAGTAAGAAAAACCTAAATCTTTTTAATCAAAACTTACAGGTTGATCTCTTGAATAAAATCACACCTACATATAAAACACAAAAAACCAAACACAGACAAATCAAAATCGAGAAAAAGAAGAAATGAAAACCCAATTTTTGTTTCATGCGGAAGAGAATAGGGGTTAGGGATTACCATCCGTATTACCATTTGTTTCACAAATTAAATCCGAGAAGAGATTAGTAACATCAAAAGGGTAAATCAATGAAGAGATAATCGTAAAACTTGAACATAGATGTGTAAGTGGTGGAGAGGCAGACATAGAGTTTGCTCTGGCAGAGGCAGACACAGAGTTTGCTTTGGAAGAAAAGAACGAAGAGAGGCGGAGGCGAGTTTTAGGGTTTTAGTTTCTCTTCAGTTTTATGTTTTTTTCTCCGGTGTTTTTTTTTGTCGTTTTTTTATACCAAAAAAGATATTTACTGTTACATTCATATAATTCAAGGAAAAGTGGAATGGAGAATTTTCAAGGGGGCGGTGACGCTCACCCAAAGGTGGGTATTCTCACCGCGCGACGTGGAGCCTTATATGACTTAGGAGTTTAAAGGAGTTGATTTTTTTATTTTCATGTAGTTTGACTTTTACTTAAGTTTGTTATGATTTAATTAGCCTTTAAATAGACATCACATACAGGATTACCAAAACACTAACCATGACTTGACCCACTAACATTAAGCTCCTAAATATTAGGTATTAATTCCACTTCCATAAAACACATATAACAGTTCCTAATTACCAGAACTACATTTACACATTTTTTCTTTTACTAAACCAAACAACAAACTAACACAAATAAATATTTTGAATTTTCTCTAACATTCAATCCCATCACGTGTGCGAAAAATGCCTCAACTAAAATCTCAAGCTACAAAAAAAAAAGTGCAAAGTTATCCATGCCAAGACGCCGAGTTTTGGGTTTGGATTACAAGGAAAACTTGGAAATATAATTGTTGAATCTGTACGGTAAATGTGGAGAGATTGATTTCGCAACGGAGGCCTTCAACCGGCTGCATAGAAAAGATACTGCTGTTTGGATTTCAGTCATGTATATGTATGTAAGATTGGAATTTCAGAAGAGGTTGTTAGGGTGTTTATATTGATGTGTAATATTAACACTGTTTTGGATCAGTTCACATTTGCTTTGATTTTTTCTGGTTGTACAAGATTGAATAATGTGGATTTAAGTAAGGTTTTTCACTGCGATTCAATCAAGTATCAAGTTAAATTCCTTTTGTGGGGTTCTTTGATCAATATCCGTATACTAAATTTGACTGCTTAGATTTTGCTCAAAAAGTATTTGATAAAGTTGGTAAACCTAATATTGTATCTTGGACATCAATGATTGCGGGTAACGTTCGAGTAAACTTACCTATTGACTCCATAAATGCGCTAATTGCAAGGTACATTCAGAACAACAAAGCATATGAAGCAGTAAAAGAGTTTTTAAACATGCAAGCAGAAGGTTTGCAACCTTGAAAGTACACATTCGTCAGCATTAACTGCATGCAGTCCACATCAAGGTTGGATCTCAGAAGACAGGTTCACGGTGATACTTTTAAAATCTGGTGTTTTAATGGATGGTGAGTTTTCGAGTGTATCAATCTTGAGTATGTACTTACGATCTTTAAGTAGTGAACTGTTGGAAATACATGGTACCAGAGGATGAAAATAAAGCTTCAAGGCCTTGCGATTCTTTTCAGCAATTATTTCGACCCTTCCCAAATAATTGGCGAGTACAATCGGTCAGCAAAATATTTCTTTCTGAATACAATGAAGCCCTAACAACATTTGTGGATTCAAAGGTTGTACTCCCTTGACCCAACCAAGAACACATGGTAATTGAATCTGACGATGCTTAGAGATAAAGAATTTTGATGTTTTTCAGATGATTTGAAAGGAAAACAATCACCACTATTTAAAGAGCATTTGTATCTTTTCAAGATACATGTTCATCACCAACATATACTTCCAATCAGTATCAATGGTGGCCTTTGGGAAAGAACGCTTAAGTTAAAATTCAAACTGTTTTGAATTCAAATCAAGTCCAGCTGTTTTACAAAAGAAACTGCTGGGTAAAAAGGTCCAGCCGTTTCATAATAGAAACTACCAGGTAAGAAGGTCCGACCATTTTATAAAACAAACGGCTGGGTGACTTATTGATATTATTGAAAATATCCAACATTCCCCTATTTTTAAAAATGAAAAAAATATAAGGAAAAAGTAAAAACTTTTAAAATAGGAGTGGCTGCATCACCAAAGTGATTGCATGCCTACGTACTCGACTGGGATCAAGCCAACGTAGTTCACGCTTAGTTGGGAAATAAGCATCATCGTTGAAATCAATACATAAATGATAGGCATCTTTTGGATTTGAACCTTCACTTAGTGTAAGAAATTTAAAGCCTTATCAGAGTTCAGTGGTGAAACCAGCCTTCAACCAAGTACCCCATATGATAAAACCGGAATCTCAACACATAATGATTTCAGAGAGTGTGTGTTATGTATCCCAGCACATTAATGGCCCCGTGTTTATCCTGGATTCATGAGTCTTCTCAGAGAGCGGTCTTTTTCTCTTAGGAAATGGCATGATTTCCATACTTATATAGGTAAGTCTCTAAGGTGCTTCTGTGATACACCTGTAAGCAACTATAGAATCATTAAGGATTTTCATCCATACTTTTTCTTGCAGAACCACTGCACTAATTTGAAATGGGAAGTTTATAATTAGTACACCATAACCACATCTATAACTTGTTGGTACCACATTGAACCTTGTTTATCTTTTTTAAAACATAGGTTGGGTTTCTGCTATGGGCGATCAACTTTCTTTCACAGACCTTAGCCCATTTCCCCATATTTTATTGAAAACACTGCATTTGGTAGACTCTTTGTGAGTGGGTTTGCCAAGTTCTTTTTTGATTCAATAAATTTAACTAAAACTACTCCTCTCTTGAGTAGTTGTCTCACAACTTGATGTCTAAGACTTGCATTTCTTAACTTCCCATTATATTTCTTGTTAGTGACATTAAAAATAGTTGCCTGATTATCAAAATTAATCAACACTGCTGGAGTTGGCTTCTTCCAAAATGGGATCCCCTCAAGTAAGTTTCTAAGCCATTCTGCTTCCTTACATGCATCCATAAGTGTTATCCATTCTAAAAACATTGTTGAATCAGAAATACAGGTTTTCTTCTTGGAACTCCAAGACACATCATCACCTCATAATGTAAATATCCATCCACTAAACTCAGGGACGTCCCAGAGGGAAGGAAACTGAAGCCTATCTTTGGGGCAGCACGGCTATGGGGGCAGCAAAAAAGGATATTTTATTAGGAGTTTATAGTTAAAACAAAGTAAAATTGGTATACAACGTGAATAAAAGTAAACTATAGGACTAACATTCTTAGAAAATAAAGGGGCATCATCATATATAGTGAATAGAAGTAACACACCCTATCGTCATGAAATGGAATAATACTCCCCACTTTCTCCACCTATTTCGGTTTGTCATCCTTTATTTTTGTGTTTATTTTGCGAAAATGCTATATGACCCGCTCGTTGACAGCGAAATAACAACCGATCATACGTGGAAGGTATAGTGGCGGATAATGTGAAATTTCTCCATATCCACGTCACGAAGAAAAAGTTTCTAACCTCCTTTATCTTTTTTTTTCTTCTGGTTTACGAACTCACAAACTCCATCAATCCTAAGAACTTCATTCATCGCAGTTTCACTTTCTTAATGTGGTGAAGCGATGATGCCTTTTTCATATCCCATACTTTGTTAACCATATATACTTGTTACGTACATGAATAATCAAGTTAAAAATTTGAGAGAAAAATTAGGGTTGATTAGATTGAATTCTTGATAATTTTTTTTTTTGAAATAGTTCATAGATGTGGATCTTGTTTTTGGTTAGCACAATAAATTAAAATTTAATTCATTCTTCCCTGCTTCGTGGCGTTAATAAGATTTTGCTGTAATTTTCGTTCACTGATTTAATATGAAGAAAGTGAAGAAGATGAAAATGGTGAAGGATGTAGATTGAAAGAGGGTTTCTGATATTGGTATGTGGATGTTTTATTTTGAGACGTTAGATTAAGTATTGCATACTAATCCAAATAAAAAAAGGATTTTTCAGTTTCCGTTTTAATTAAATTCAGATGACACGACAAGTAAGAAGTACACGTCAATCTGCTAGTGTACCAGCCACGTAGAATTAGCTGTTATTCAGCTGTCAAAGAACTAGGATACATCCAACATAGTTCAAAATTTAATGAAAGAAAATGGATTGAGAAAGTTTCCTCATGTAGCTGGATTGAAGTGAATACTAAGTTTGTAGCCGGAGATAAACTTCATATTGGTGTTGGTGAAGTTCGTGCAGTTTTAAAGGATTGGACTATATTCCAATGTTCTGAAAACTGGCCCGGCTCGGCCGGTCGGTCGAGTAAAACCGTGACTCGGTCATCTTCCCAAGCCGTTCCATCTGTGACCCAGTAATTTCACCAAAAAACGGCTTCTTTTTAGAAAACCGGGTGACCCGGCCGTTCAACCCGTGATACATCGTATCCTGAACGATCCAACGAGCCGATAGTCTTAAGGCTTCAAATAAACCTAACAAACTCTATTGACTTTGGGGAAATTAGGCTAAGGCCCCAAAAAAATATTATTCTTATTGGTAGGCCTAAAATATTTTTCGGCCCCTACCGTGACACCCATAATTATTCAAAATTATAAAAAGAGAGTAACAAGACAAAGTTACCCTTAATATATTTACTTGTAAAAGGAAGAAATTTTGGATTTTCTATATATTCAGTAAAGAGTCTGCATAACGAGTTATGTGTCATATTTTTTAGGGGTATAATTGGTATGCAAACTTGAATATAACACATCTAAAAAGCCGTGCCTTAGAATTTTACAAACTTTATCTCATTGGAAAGATTTTAAAAAAAATCTACAAAATGAGTACAAACAACAATATCAAATTTGATTTTTTTACGAAAAAATCGGAGGTGATTATCATTATAGGGAGAAATTTCGGAAACTGGATACATTACCATTACGTAGCCACCATAAAGGATGCATAACGCATTATGCAGACACCACAAAGGATGCATAACAAATTATGCAACCATATTTTGAATTACGCATCCATTATTTACGGTATGCAACCACTAAAATAGTGTATATACCTAGAAAGTAACATTCTACCGGAGAATGCGTGACATATTATGCAACCAACACAAAAGTTGCATAATACATATTATGTGTAGCCATATATTGGTTCATACATCCATTAATTTGATTATGCAACCACTAAAATGCGATATAAACCTAAAAATAACATTTCAACAAAAAATAATTAAAACTCAGATTATCGAGTCATTTTTTGGACTGCATAACATGTTATGCAGTAAATTTTGTGGCTGCATAATAAGTTATGCGGCAAATTTTTGGTTGATAGTATTAACATAAAAGTTGCTGCATAAATGGGTTATGCAACAATTTTTTGGATGCATAACAGATTATGCATCCATTTTTTTTTTCTTTTAGTACTAACAAAAAATTATTGCGTAATACATTATACAGTCGTTCTCTCGATTGCATAACATATACAAATATTTTTTCAATTTCATAATTGGATATGCAGACATTTTCGTAGCTACATAACAAGTTATGCAACCATTTTTTAGTTATTGATTTCAGTTCTAACAAAAAGTAATCGCACAATGAGTTATGCAAACATTTCTCAACCGCATAACATGTTTGCAACCATTTTTGTAGCTGCATAACAGTTTATGCAAACACTTACAAAAATATCAATGATGAGAAAAAATTTACATGTCTGATGATTTTACGCAACCAATAATCGACGTATGTGCCTAAAAAATAACATTCCAACAAAAAATTGGTGCATAATGAACTATGCAGTCATTTTCTCAACGACATAATAAGTTATGCTTTTATTTTTGTAATAGCATAACATGTTATGCAGTCATTTTTTGGTTTGTTGCATTGTAAAGAAAAAATTATTGACGCATACTGTGTTATGCAACCATTTTTTCAGATGCATAATAGGGGATGCATTCATTTTTTTCAAATGCATAACAGGTTATGCGGCCATTCTTTAAGCACATCAAGGAAAAAAAGAGGTTGCATAATGTGTTGTGCATTTTCTTGAGTGTATAATAGGTTATGCAGCCATTTTAGTAGTCACATAACAATATAAACAACCGCCACGGAAAAAAAAGATTATACAACCGCCACGGAAAAATGCAAGCAACAATATAAACACTGAACACGAAAAAAAAAACAAGAAAAATGAACTTGCAAAATCCTTCAATTAAAATAATAATAAGTCTTACAATTACAACAAAAATACAATTACATTAACATTCAACGAAAGAAAAGTTTATAGTCTGCACCTACCTTGCCAGTGAAAAAAAAAAACAAGAAAAGTTTATATGCACCAACACACCATACTAGAGTAACCATCACCATTAGGGTGTCACTACCCGCCATCATCATAATCTGGAAGAATAAAAACTATTTCTAGTCTGCACCTACCTTGCCAGTGGAAGAATACATAATCGCTTTTAGGAAAATTATTTGACAGTCTTATGCATAGAATAAGAATACAACAAGTATCGTGTGGAAAAAGTGATGTGTAAAATTTTTTTGACAGTCTTATGCATAAAAATTATTTGACTTTCTTATGCACAAATGTACGTGCATGTAACACCGAAAACATTTCTTTGAATCTTTAGTATATCAGCATGTTTTAACAAGCTCAACAAACAAAATTAAACAAAGAGAGGTTCACCTGCTAATTGTTGCCAAGTACTGCTCTGCCTTTCTCTAAACCTGCACTGTAATGATGTCATTAAACTGCAGGCAACCCCTTCAAATTCTCATGTTGCACTCCTAAAGACACTTTGCAACATGACGTTACAAAAAAAAAAAAACAACCAGTAACATAAAATAAATTACCCACCAATACATTTCTGTATCCAATGTTGTTCAAGGGATGATTGAGGTTTGTTCCACCTGTAGACCCACCCAAAACAATCTGCTTCACTCCCGCAGCGTTGGCTGCACTTTCAGTTAATTTCAAAAAGATGACGTCACTTAATTTTAACTTTAAAGAACAAACAAAAATAAAGAATCCAATAAACAGTGATCTTACCTTCTTCTTCCAAATCCAACCAAACTATAGACGTTTTATGTTAATATCATACTGGTAAAATGTTCTCTTCTGGGCAGGAAGTAAAAATTGAATTGTTTACTAATTCCAATCATGATTCATTTCCGGTGTTCCATTTTTTCTTTTAAATACTTTGTAGCTTAGGCACAAAAAAGTGAACACTCTACCTAAAATTTAGGCTACAAACATCCTCACAAAAGGGAAATTAAGGAAAGCATAAAAATTTATGGCATATTCATAGCAACAAATGTTGATGTTAATGATTTTTCCAAGAAGAGCATGGCTGGTAATGTAAGTAGAATTTCTCAATCTCCAATTCTTTTCTGATCTTCTAATTCCTCATAGAGCATGGCTGATAATGCGAGCATGGCTGATTTCATAGCAAACCAACATGCTGCGGAAAATCAAAGAGTTCAAATTAGGAGAAGAGTACCAAAATTTACAATTGCGGAAGATGAATGTATTTGCAGAAGTTATGTTCATTGTATTGAGACTTTATTCGCAGAAGAATCTCGTCAAGTTATTTTTTGGGATAGGGTTTTGAGGAAATTTAAAGAACAAACAATGAACCCCAACCAACGTGATGTTAAAGGGTTGAGTAATCGCTTCACAATAATCAGTCGTGATGTTACTAAGTATCTTGTTTTACTTTGAAGAAGGTCCAAATCTAAGGAGTGGTGAAACCTATTTGGAACTTAAACAAAGGTGTCGTGCGGAATATCGTCGCATCTACGAACATGACTTCGAATATGGAAGTTGTTTCGAGATTCTAAGTTGCTTGCCCAGATATTGTCCAATTTATATGTGGTAAAAGTTATTTGTAAAATTTCTTAATCATGTCCTAAAAGTTTTAATATTTAAACTCTAATTAAAGTTCAAGATTGGATTACGAATAGAATTAAGCTTAATTTTCAACAATACTCAAATTTTCAAATTCAAATTTCAAACTTCAAATTCAAATTTCTTAATAGTAATTTTTACAAGACATAAAAACTAGACTTTAAAAATAAAAATTGGGGACAATGTTCTTCATCTTGTTAATCTTCTTCATTTCACCAAATTTCCAATCAATGCGCTCATGAACGGAGTCTCCTTTGTTTATCTTCTTCTTTGGCTTCAAATTTGTTTTGCCTTGATTTTCCTTGCCTTTAACCTTTCTTTGCCTTCTCTTAGTTGCGATTTTGACTTGGTTGATATCCAAAACTTGGAGACTTCTTTGCTTCTTACTTATTTCTTTAAATCTATCACATATCTTCTCAACGGCACCTTCAAGCACTACTCCAGAAAATCAAGTCGCGTTGCCGAATCAAGTTGGGTTAATTGTGCCATTTGGAGAAAATAGAAGAAATAAATTAGATTGAGAAATAGAGAATAGATTGAGAAGAAGAGAAATTTTTTGTGTAAAAAATTTGGGGTAAGTTTTGAGTTTGAAAGTTACATATTTATTAGTGATGAAGAACTAGCCGTTGGCGCTAGAGTTAATAGCGCTGGTGATATAATTATTATATCCTGTGATAAAGTTATTATCATGCCAAACACCATTTTTTTTTGCATGTGCATAGGAATTGTGAATATCGCTGAAAAAAATACAAAACTAGAAAGTCCGTCGCTTATTGGTTTTCCCATAGTGGAGCAAATGGTTTGCCATGCCACCTGGCATGCCAAACACCATTTTTTTTTGGCATGTGCATAGGAATAGGCCTAAGAAAAGGTGTATCCGAGAGGGTATTAAGGAACTGAAAAAAAATACAAAACATAATTTCAAAAATTCTGGGCCTACGCAAAATTGTTAGGCTAAGAATGGGTGCGCGCGTCAACTTCTCAGCCCGTGGGTTTGCGAATGAGAAACAATCAGAAAATGGGTCTATAGTAGTTTTCACATTAGATAAAGGAATAAAAATCAAAACTCAAAATCAGAATAACAAGATACTCACTTTTCCGAAAAGGTGATGGATTTTGTTTAAGGTCCCAAGACCCTTTATGAATGATCGCGCATCCTTCTCTAAGTATCTTAAATCTTTGACTAATGTGTTTAAATCCATTTCTTTTAAGTCTCCGTTTGTTATGAATAATCTTTACATACATTAATCTATAATATAAAGCAAAATGATTTGTTTGGTGTTAGTGACAGAAATTTTGGTTCAACAATGAAATGTCAAAAATAACCCTCCGCTTTTCTAAGTACCACTACAAGTGACGTAAATAATTAGAAACTCAGTGGCAAACACGACTTCCTTTCTACCTCCTTGTTTTCAATCTCTAATTCAATTTGAGTTTACAGAGAGAAAAAACAACCGTGATTTTGATTTTGAACTTATTCCCCGATCGGAATTGTAGATTCACAGTCAAATTCTTATCTCCATATAGGAATTTGAGTTTAAGACCACCACAACCTTTCACTGCCATCACCGCCGCCGCCAGCCCCAGCAGAAACACCACCACCCACAATCAGCACCACAGGCACCGCAGCACCCACCAGAAATAACACCCACCAGAAAATTTGATAAAATTCGTGACGTTATAGCCATTAAAATTTCGTCGGCAACAATTATGCAATACATGCATAAGTAATGTGAAGAAAAAAACAATCATCAATTCAATTTAAGAGAGTGCATAACCTAGCTAGGTAGACTTGTCCCTTTATTAGATTGCAGAATTTCCATCAAATGCCAAGAAGTAGGATTGGTTTTAACTCGTCTATAGGGTACTAATTTCTATAAGTCAATCATTGAATGCTTAATAAACTCTGGTAAACTAGGCATTGCATGGTGAGTTAGGGTAGAGTCAATCAACCCATTAATAGAGTAAGACAAATTAACACATTTATTTACAATCATGGTTGGGTTCTTGCTAGATTTCGACAACATTTTGCTGGACGCAAACTATTGCACCCTGGCTTAACAAGGTTTTCAACGAATATTATTGCAATCAAAAGCATCATTGATCAACGTAATGCTATCGAGAGCCTATTTCTGGACAAAGAATTTCTGAAATCGGATGAGGCAAAAACTAAACAAGCTAGACAAGTGAAGAATATTATTTCAAATGAGATGTTCTGGACGACGTGTCAAAATGCATGCATAATGCTTGGTCCTTTATTTAAAATGATTCTTTTCTTGGACTCATACAAACCCACCATGGGTTATTTGTTCCATGCACTTGCTACATGTGTGGAAACTATAAAAATGGGTTTGGGATCAAATCGAAATGCTTCTATCGTGGGTGTAATAAAGAAACGATGGAAAAGTCAGTTGAGTTTTCCTCTTCATGCTGCAACGTATTTTCTCAATCCTTATTACATCTTTAACCCAGCAACTAATCTCATCAATAATGAAATTTCTGAGCCCCAAATTTGTCTTACTGAAGTTATATCAAAAATGGTTAGTGGCCCGCAAGAACAAGCAAAATGCATGCTAGAGGTACAAAATTACTAATACTATCTCCAAATATGTTTAATTAAGTAATTTGAATTTCTAGTAACAATTGTACTTTTTATTGTAGGCGGGAATAATGCGAATGATGTAAGGTCAATTTGCATCATCATCAGTACGTATTGTAGCTCAACATGGTGATCCTGTAAGTTGGTGGATATCTTATGGTGCTGAGTATCCATCCCTCAAGAAGATTGCAGTAAAGATATTAAGTCAAACAAATACATCGTCTGGATCAGAGAGGAATTGGAGTGTGTTTGAAAGAATCCACACCAACTACGCAATCCTTTACTTTCATCGAGAATAAATGATCCGGTGTATGTCCGGTACAATTTGAAGTTGAAGCAACAAAGAATTAAAGGTAAAGCAAGGCGGCATAACATTGATGTTCACGACGTTCATAGTCTACTGAGGGATGACAATATGCTTGACTGGATAGCGGGGGAAGACGAAACATCGGTTTTACCTCAAAAAGAACAATGGTTAAATATGCAGGGAAAGGAAGACGTTAATAATCCAGAGCATGTCCCTCTACCATACAACTGGCATGATCCTGAAGTTCAAATCCCATACGAAAGGTTACCGGTGAGTGACTTTGTTTATGACTTTGGTAATCTTTCATTTGGAGACAATACACAAGGTTATGAGAATGTGAATCCAACATATGATTCCTATTACACTTCCGATCGCTCTGACCATGGTGTTCAACATATGAACGAAGGATATAATTATAATATTGATAACAATAATGAAGTAGGTAACAATGATGATATAAACGAAGGAGGTTATGATGACGATAATGAAGGTTATTATGATGATGATACTTATGCAAACGAAGATAGCCAGTACCCCACGACAATGACTATGATGTGGAAAGGAAACCGCCGAGAAAATGAAGAATACATGAATAAATCAAAAAAAGGTGGTGGTTGTAGTTGGTTCGCGTACGTAGCTTTTTAACTGATGAACAATAGTTTAACAATCCTATGTTTTTTAAATTTGAAGTTTTTAATCCTGTAGTTACTTTCCTTGTATCATTTAAAAAAATTTAATTCGAAGTTTTAAGCTTTCAATCCAGAGAAAGAAAAAAACTCCAAAAAAATGGTAAGAAAGTTATGTACACGATTATAACGTGCGTGATAACGGGAAAATAGTTCTAAATAATGCACATTAAAAAGTTATTTAAAAGGAAAAAAATTCAAACTAATTTTAGAAAAACGGTTATAACGTGTATGAAAACTGAAAAACGGTCCTAAAAAACTGTCGTTATTTCCTATTTATCGACATTATAAAGGCACGGGGTTCGGGGACCCTCACGGCCACGGTATATGAGTGTGACCGTTTTAACGGTCGTTTTTC
Organism: Papaver armeniacum; assembly: GCA_023531295.1. Lineage (NCBI taxonomy): Eukaryota > Viridiplantae > Streptophyta > Magnoliopsida > Ranunculales > Papaveraceae > Papaver > Papaver armeniacum. The sequence goes on from JAJJWW010000626.1 coordinate 147,407, forward strand.
GGTAAAAACGGGTGTTTTTCAAACCTTGACGCAAACTACTTGCGTTGAAACTAGGTTTCAACCAGAATCGAGCTGAATATAAGAAAGGGTGTATCCGAGAGGGTATTAAAGGAACTGAAAAGAATACAAAACATAATTTCAAAAATTCTGGGCCTACGCAAAATTGTTAGGCTAAGAATGGGTGCGCGCGTCAACTTTTCCGCCCGTGGGTTTGTGAATGAGAAACAATCAGAAAATGGGTCTAGCAGTAGTTTTCACTTTATTTTTTCTGATATGAAGTTAGTTGAATGAACCAGGCCGTAAATGTATGTTGGGCCAGTTGCAAATATCCTCTCATCTGTGTTGCGTGCACCTTTAAGCCTTAACTCTTCCTTGCTTCAATTTGCTAAACTAGAATTCAAAAAGTGCAAGAGACATATTACGAAGAGCTGAAGACTGAGCATTTTCTTGGCACATCATCAATTAGCTTATACTCGCAGTTACCGGTTATAAAAATCGGAGTACCCAAATCCTAACCGAGCATAATAACAAAATCATACATATAGGTATCACACAACCACCCATATAATTACATGCATATATAGCACACAATGTAGTTTTCTCTTAATTATTAAGTTTATTTGAATCATACATATACTTGATAGGTACAAGCTCAAGTGGATATTTCTTATGAATAGTCAGTCCTGGAGATTCCTCCATGTTTAGGTCTTCCTTGTTTAATCCTTCTGGTAATTTCCAGTCGAAAGCATACAATAGATTGGCAAGGACGAGCTCTATCAACACAATTGCCATGTTCATTCCAGGACAACCCCTTCGCCCTCCCCCAAAAGGTAAGTATTCAAAATTTTGACTTCCGGAAAAATCGAAATTGGAAGAGCTATCTTTGAACCTTTCTGGCAAGAACTCTTCCGGATTTTGCCAATACTTAGGATCTCTCCCGGTTGCCCATGCATTTATTAGGACCGTTGTTTTTGGGTATACATCGAATCCATCGATGCTACTGTGTTTCATGCATTCCCTAACCAACAAGGCATTTCCTGGGTGTAGCCTGAAAGTCTCTTTAACTACCATTTTTAAGTAATGTAAATTATCAAGGTCTGATTCTTCTACCTTTCCTTTTGATCCCACGTAGCTTCTAATCTCTTCTTGGACTTTCTTCATTGCTTCTGGATTTTTAGCCAGCTCTGTCATTGCCCAATTTGCTGCAACAGCCGATGAGTCTACTCCAGCAAGAAATATATTCTGATTTGATCATAAAATCTCATTATAGTTAGTTTTTGCTCAAGTAGCAAGAAATATTCCTTTCGTTTCTGGAAAAAAAGTTACTATCACATTTTTATCAGAATTACAGAGATATTATTATTTTGGAAATAAAAAAATGAAAAAAATAAACAAGTTACCATAAGAATTGCTTTGATGTTGTTATTTGCAAGACGAACCGTACTGCTAGTTTGATCGCTCTCTAGTTTAAGCAAAACATCTATGAGATCTTCATGCTCCGGTTTGGGTCTCGCCGGGTTGAGATGTTCCTGTATCATTTGTTGAAATAATTCATCCAAATCATGAAAAACTTTTTCAGTTCTACCGTGGATTCCAGTGATCCTATCAACAATCCATCCTACCTTAGGAAAGAAGTCGCTTGCATAGAAACCACTCAACACAGACATGGCCTCAAAAAGGATTTCCGTAAGCCTTCCATTAAACAAGTTCCTACTTTGACCAGTTGCGTTACCAAAAGCAACTCTACAAATTGTTTTATGCGTAAAACTTGTCAACACTCCAAAAACATCAACAGGACGGCAAGTATTAGAAGAAACTGATAATGAATCAATCAAAACATCAATCTCCTCCGCCCTGTCTAGCTTAAAAGATTGAACCCTTTTTACGCTCAAAAGTTCAAGCACGCATATTTTACGAACCTCTTTCCAGTATTCTCCATAAGGTCCAAATCCGATGTCTAAGAAATTATACGAAAGACGTTTTGGTCCAGCGAACGGAGGTTTCGTACAAAACTCAAGATCAAGTGTTTTCAAGACTTGTGCGGCGGCTTCAGCCGAGGAGATTACGAGTGTTGGCACACTGCCAAATTGTAGAAGCATGACCGGACCATATATTTTAGATAGTTTTGAGAGTGCTTGATGAGGTGGTTTTCCAAGTTGATGTAAATTACCAATGATTGGAAGCTTAGGAGGACCAGGTGGGAGGTTGGGTTTGTTTTGATCATCATCAAATTTTCTGGTTTTGAGAAAATATAGAGGAAGGAGAAGTAAAGGGAGAAGTAGAAGAAAATAGTTGTAAGGAGGAATCTCCATGCTCAAATGAAGTGAGACTATAATTTCCTTTGTTGTCAATTGTGTGTTGCAATGCTCTCTTAAGGGTAATGCCACGTATAGGAGGGATCAGCTTTCTCATGATGTCATTACAAGGTTTTTCTTTTTTCTTTGTATTGCTCAGTATTATCCATATACACGCACTATTCATGGCTCAGGATTTCTTTATACTTGCAACTATCTCTGCAGTGCAGGACCAGTAAAGACAGTGATGTAGCCAGACTTTTTCTAAGGTGGGTGTAACAAAAGTCTGCACATGTCCGATTATTTTTTTCCTGTGTAATTTTAATTGATTTTTTTAGGATAATCTATTTATTTTTTTGTATTTTTAATTGATTTTTTAGTACTAGTATAATTTAAGTGAATATCAACTTATAAAATATTTTAATTAAGTTAAACATAGCAGTTTATATCATTTTTCATATTTACATTAGTATATTTGATGTCTTTTATTTAATTTTGTACCAGTTCTTATAATTTAAACCTCATTAGGTATCGGATTAACTTTCAAAAAAAAAAAAAAAATAGTATCAGCTTTCAATTTGATCACACATATTTGCCCCCACAAGGCATGTAAATTACAAAAATAAACTATAACTAGTCAAAGTTGAAAATGAAGTGTGGTACTGTGGTCTATCGACCACCCGGGCGGATCTATGTTGTGACTATATTTACATTAGGTATCGGCTTAAGTCCAAAAAAAGCTTTCATTTTGTAGTGCATTTGCTTTTGGTTACAAAAAATCAAGCCTAAACAATAGGCTTAAGCCAGCCCAAATCAAGTCAATTTGTTTTCAAGCCACCCCTACATTCATTTTCTGGTTCCGCCACTGTCGACCACACTTGTCTCTATATTCCTTCGTCCCTTTGTAAAGGCTAGAACAGAAAAACAAAACAAAACTACATTATCGAGGTCACTAATCAAATCAAAATATTATCGATCATTGTTAGCATATTAACAATAAAAAGAAACCCTTTGGTACGTAAAATTAGGAAAGTAAATGAATTTCTGTAACGGAAGAAATCTCCGTAACCACGACTAATGAGGAGGGGAGGAATGTGCACTCGCGGGTGCACATAGTTGCTCTCGTTTTTATATAAACAAATGTTTTAAATCTAGTGGGACCTATTTTTATATAAAAATATTTTTATAATATTAGGTGGGACCTTTTTATTAAAAAAATCTTAGTTTTAAAATAGGGTATCGAATCACATTGATACGACCGGCTCAAATTGGGCCGGGCCTCATCTCACCGATCGTCTACGGTTGATTCGTTCTGAAACGCGATGGGAGGTTTGCCGATCCGTTTTAATGGTTTGCCAGTGTCACTGTAAGTGCAAATGGGCGATACTTGTTTTTCCACCCCATTGGAGTTGCAAATCCTATGCGTAGTGTCACTCTTTCAAATGAAGGAGTGCACTACCAATTAGACCAAATTAGAGGCTTTTATGGGTAGTGTTTAGCCCCCTTTTCAGCCAAACATGTTCATACACTCATTCGTATGAACGAGTGGTCGGTAGTGTACACTAGATGGGGACTATCCCCCTTTGAGAAAAAAAAAGCTATACGGGGGACAGTCCTCCGTATATTAAAAAAAATGGGTTGGACGGGGGACAGTCCCCCGTCCATAATGCTTTTCACTATCTCACGGGGGACTATCCCGTGAATTGCTTGAAAATCAGTTTTTTAAAACAAATTTTTCTCTCCAACATTATTTTATTACTAAATTTTAATAAAAAATCCTAAACGGGAGATGATTACTCGTGTAGTGTCCTCTTTCAATTTTGGCCATAGTAGCTTCACCCTTTGGATGGGACGAGTACTCTTTCATAAGAAAGAGATAGTCTTCATTTGGGGACTACCCATAGGATTCACTCTTGGTGATATATATTAAACTCTTCATTTACTAAACAAATGATTTCTCTACTGATGGGCCTGCTTGGATGTCATGCACATTTGTTTTTCTTTTTCTTTTTAATTTTTTAATATTTTATTCCTGGAATATGCGGTTAAATTAGAAAATACATTTGTTTTCTAGGGAAACGTTTTTGTTCTTCATCTACTCCTCGTTCTGGTTTTATAAATAAATGTTACAAAAAAATAAATGGTTTCTAATTGGGAAAGTCAAATATTCTTTATTTTTAAAATTTAAACTTCTTTTGATGACAAGTGTCATGATTTATTTCACTTTACTTCTTTTGTTGACAAGTGTCATGGGGACCATTTCACTTCACTTCTTTTATTGACAAGTATCGTGAGGACCACTTTCAATGATTCTCTCTTAATTTTTCTTAATTTTCTATATTAAAAAAGAACGGAGGGAGTAATATTTAACAGATTAAACTTTAAACACGCAAGAAATAAGTTAAATTAAATTAAATGCGTACGAAAATACTTCTCTGGTAATGTTATTGATTGATTAATATGACTAGTATATATTTGTTTATTGAAACATATTAGGATAATCAATATATTCATTCTGTAATAGATTCCCTAGTTGGTGAAGAAGATTGATAAGCGAAATTATTGATAGAATTGATTTCGAGCAGCAGGCCTACACTCCTCATGCTACAGGCCTAAACTGGGAGTTGGGAATAATGCACAGGGGATTGTACGATATCGAGTTTGAAAAAATGGCTAGTCAACTTCAACTACTGAATTTTATTATTCTCAACTATGAGGAGGAAGCTGGCCTGCTTTGAGTGGGTGGCTACGTATAATGCTGCTTTAGACAGGCTTTCATAGCAGCAAGATCTGGCCCCAAAAATGGCCAGATCTTGCTGAATTTTATTCTCCTCCTCTCTGTTAACACCTTTCATAGCAGCAAGATCTGGCCCCAAAAATGCCTGGCTTGATATACCCGATTAATTGGGGTATACCCAATTTCAAGGGGACATGGTGTGTCATTATTAAAAAGGGTGATTTTACTTTAATACCCTTGAACTAATTAAATCTTAAAAATAAATCTATTTCTTAATTTCATTAACCCTAAAATTAAAAAACTAACCAACTCTTAATCTTCTCTTCTTCTTCATCTTCATCTTCCATCAAACAAAGCCATATAAAAATCTTCAACTTTGATTTTCCAAAAAAATTGTTGACTCTACCAGCGAAAAGAAGACTATAAATGATGTTTAAACTCAAGCCCATCATTGTGTTGTGTGATTTGATTGTTATATTAGGTTAGAAATCGAAAATTATGATTTCTGTGTTTTTGGTCGGCAAGGTCGTAACATGCATATCTTGCCGACTTCTCATAACATCCATGGCGGCGACTGTATATTTTTCAACAGCCGGCAGGGTATTTTTTGAATACCTTGCCGGCCAAATACAGATGGAAGGGTATTTTTTGAATACCTTGCCGGCCAAAAACAGCCGGAAGGGTATTTTTTTGAATACCTTGCCGGCCAATAAATTTTTTATGTCATCTCTTGTATGTTAAAAACAAAAAGTTGACAAGGTCGACGATGAAGATCATCTTAGGCGCCACTTTTGGTAGGCGAGGTCGGCGATGAAGACCTTGCCGACTTTTCATACTTTTTAACTGTAAGTGTTGATTTATTCTTTGATTTTGAGTATGATTTCATATAATGATTTGCAATCTCCCTTTAGAAGTATTTCGGTTGTGTGCTTCATTTTCGTTGCAAGAGATATTCTCAAAAAAAAAAAAAAAAAAAATCATCAAAAATCATCCCACAAAAGTTCAATCAAAAACAAAATTTCATAACTTAAAATTCTTAAGTTTTAATCTATTCAATCAATTTAAACTTAATTAATTAATCTAATCAAAATTTTAGTGTTAATTAAACGAGGGCAATTTTGCCATTTTTAAAATATTTGGTTAAGGGGTGATCTCTTTTACTTCAAAATGACCCAATTTTGTCTTATTGGGTATACCCCAATTAATCTGGGTATACCCCAATCAAGCCAGGCAAAAATGGCCTTACAAAATAAGATTTTTTTTCACAAAATTGGTCAAAAAGACTAAAACAAACATTTCCCGGGTGAAACGGGCTGCTAGGTTTAGGTACTGTTTATATGGACATTAAACAGAAAAATAGTGTTCGTTTAGCCAAAATGGATATTTGACCCAGGGAAATAAAAACAAAAAAATATCAATCACCTAAAATACCCCTTTTTAGTTTAACAACAACCAAAACTCCACCAGTTGTGCGTGCTTCTTAACTGCAACACCTAAAATACCACTTCTTAGGCTATGACCAAGCAAAGCAGACACCTCAAAATTAGCCTGCAACAGGAAGTTCAGATAATCTGAAGAAAAAAATCAGAGCAGCCTAAACAAGTGTCGACAACACCTACCTAAGTGAAACAGAAAATGTTATCAAAAAAGAAAATCACATCCTGACCCTCAGCATCTCTAAAGTGCGCATAACATACAAACCAATAAGTCCAACACCTACGCATACCGTCGACAGTTATACATAGTGCTTGCTCCATTAGACAAACCTGTTGGAGGATTAGATTTTGCCTGGTTCGCACACCGACAAAGCAGTTGGAGGATTAGATTTTTCCGGACTCACCCTACAAACACAGAGGCTATAATGTTGCATCAATATTGTTGAAGCACATGTGTATTTTCCGGACTCACCCTACAAAAACAGAGGTTATGATGTTGCATCAATATGAGTCTGTTTTGTCGTAAAACAACTTCACAACTCAGAAGAGACAAACTCCAATCAAGGAATTCGACGACAAGATAAGATGCATGTCAGCAATATGTAAAAGATATTACCATGTTTGACACCGTCCTGAAAATCGATAATAGCAATTACTCCTTCGTATAAGTTCAGATGACACCCCCTGGCCAAATACAAGAGCAACATGAGCACTCCAGATTTCATTTCCTGCATAATGAATGACATATATGTCAGTTGGACGACAAAATTAGTCACATGATCAATCTATCTCAGCATGTACAACAACCATATGATCAGTTACTTTCTATGACTTTGTTTGCTAACAACAAAAGGTAATAAAATTAATGAAGATGGAAGCAAGAAAGAACACCTAACAAAATCTATAGTAGGAGAAATCATGATGCATATACTGCCATATCTCAAACAGCAATCTACCACAGACAAGTAGATCAGTACTCATTCAAAACTATGCATCAAACAAAAATTCAAATTTTACCGGAGAAGCTACATAATCTCGACAAACAACTTCAGGCTAACGGAACCAATATAATAAGCGAAGATAATCCAGAATATACAAACTGACATGTATCACATATAGACAGAGAACCAAAAGTGCTCCACAATGCATAATGAGAAAAGTAAGTTAAAACTCTCAGTGACCGATGCAATTCTCCGTCTTTAAACACCAAGCTGGCTACTATCATCGGTGAAAACTAGAGGCTTAGAGCTAACCACGCCATGGCAAAACAAATCATTCAATTATCAAAACCACTAGAACATTAAGGGAACAAAGAAAAGATAAGGCAAACAAAACCACGGAAACCATCAATAAAAACTACAAATCATTTACCTCCCAAGCAACCACGGCATTATTCACATAAGCTAATCCTGGGGTTAGTCATAACACGAGTCCTGAAGACAGATTATCCTTTTACTTTAAAGTAAGTGTTGCATCAATATTGCCTGCCTTGCATCATATTGTACAAGTCAATATCTCATCTGGTCGAGCTAGTGGAGTAGTCGGGTTGGACTAAAACAAAAACAAACGTATTAGAAACTAAACCAGAAACACACTTCATGATTAAATAATAACGATTAGGTAACCGTCTTTTACAGCCTTAGTAATATCTTCTCCTCTTCTATTGAAAGTAATACCTTAAAAAAGTTATATTACATTCTACTACTAGATGAAATTGGCTTTATCCTGAGTATTTTGACGAAATTAAGTTATATGAATGAGTAAACTATATGAAACTGGTTTCATCTTGAGTCTTTTGACGAAAATACAATTATATATCAGTCTATAACTAGATGAAACCAGTTTCATCCTAGTATAACATGGATGAAAATAATTTCAGGTCAATCCAAAACAGGATGATATTGGTTTCATCCTAGTATAACATGGATAAAAACAATTTCAGGTCAATCCAGAACTACAACTAGATGAAATTGGTTTCATCCTGAGTATTTTCACGAAATAAAGTTATATCAATGAGTGATCTATATGAAACTGATTTCATCGTGAGTATTTTGACGAAAACACAATTATATCACAGACTATAACTAGATGAAACCGGTTTCATCCTAGTATAACATGGATGAAAATAATTTCAGGTCAATCCAAAACAGGATGATACTGGTTTCATCCTAGTATAACATGGATAAAAACAATTTCAGGTCAATCCAGAACTACAACTAGATGAAATTGGTTTCATCTTGAGTATTTTCACAAAATAAAGTTATATCAATGAGTGATCTATAAGAAACTGATTTCATCGTGAGTATTTTGACGAAAACACAATTATATCACAGACTATAACTAGATGAAACCAGTTTCATCCTAGTATAACATGGATGAAAATAATTTCAGGTCAATCCAAAACAGGATGATACTGGTTTCATCCTAGTATAACTGATGAGTGCCAAATATTGCATATTTCTACATATATTTATTGGCATTTAACTCATCTTTTGTACTCAGAAATCAGATATTATCCTAGATTCCGTGTTTTCTTTGTTTTCAAGAATAAATATTTGTACTAATTAATTTTGTGTTTTTAGGTAGTAAATAAAGCTCGGAGAAATTGAGGAGCCAAAAGAGCAGAAAATGGGAGACGAGCATCTATGGAGCAGAAAGCCAAAGCCCGCGCGCGAATCAGTTGCAACCCAACAAGGAAGACATGGGCTAGAGCTACCCATGACCCGGATCCGAACCCGTTCACCCCGAGCCGTTGAGATCTCGCCTTCGCTCCTTCATTGCATCCTCGATGGTCGCATCAACGGATTCTCCATCGGACTCCATCCAGAGAGATCCAACGCTCGCTACAGCCTCCTCATCGATCTTTGCTACACCTGCTTCACAACAAAAATCACCCACACCTATACCCTCGACCAAAACCATTTCTTCTTCCATCTTCTCTTTCTTCTCCGACCAACTCCACAGAGAACCCTTACCTTCACCTTCTTCACCCATACCATGGCAGAACCCCCATCACCACCACTCCACCTCTGTCAGCCGCACCAGAGCCATCACCACCTCCTCAGCTACCCTCGCATCACCCATCTCCATCCATAGCTTCTACCATAACCTAGAAGCTAGGGTTGAGATGATTGAAGCTAGAGTTTCACCAACAACCCAAGCATGGACGATTCAGCGCAAGGAAGAGGTTTGGGTCAGTGTATTTGTGACTTTTGAATTGTTTTGTGAGTTATAAAAGGATGTTCTGGAGGAAAGAGAGAGTTAGTCAGTTTTTGAGTTAATTTTTAGGGTTCATAGTTTAGTTTACAATTTCAATTTTAATTCATTTTTATGTTTAACATGTTCTAAATTATTTTAGCTAGGATTACAATGAAACCCTAATTTTGTGTTCTGTTGTTCAACTCATTTGAGTTGTTTTTCATATTTAAATTATAAAATAGTTCAATTCTAGCACTTTCATTGCCTTGCTCTCACAATGAATGCCATGTATCCATTGTAGTTAGGATAACATTGCATGGAGTGTGTTTCACTCATGCTTCAATCATTATTTCTAAACCATTGACTAGTTGTGCTTAATTAGACATCTAGTTCTCCGAATTAGTACTCCTAGATGAAAATTGAACTATCACTTGGTGAAACCCCTTAGAAAGTGACAAACTTAACACTCTTCCATTATCTGTCACAGAGGAACAAGAACATTCAAATTAGTTGAATAACATAACTTGAATTAGTGGTGGATTTGATAATCCTAGTACTTGCAACCTAAATATTTGTATTTCATTTTGTTTTTAGTCTTGTAATCTTCAAACTCAGTCGTATCGACACCAAGTTCATCTCCATTTTGTGTTCACTAAACTAGAAATCAGTAAAGAAAGCCTTTAGATCAATTTACACACTCTAGTTCTCTGTGGTTCGACCTGTGCTTGCCACTGCCTCCAAAGGCACTGTGCACTTGCAGATTAAGACATAGGAAATCACTTTTACAGACCTACCAAGTTTTTGGCGCCGCTGCCGGGGAACTGGTAGTGTGTTGTTTGCTCTTTATTGCTTTTTCTTCACTGTTTTCATGTTAAAACTTTGTATATATGTGTTAGAGTTTATCTTGTTGTCCACTGTTGTAGTATACCTTTAACTGTCATCTTTTATGCACTGTTGCATTCTTGCATCTCTGTATAATCTTAGAATTTCTTCCTTGTAACATCAGTTGTAAGTTAAAGCATATTATTTGCATCCCTAGAACTCATCTGCAGCTTGCATCTCATCTGTGCATCTGTAGTTAAGCTCCTGTGGAAAGTGGCATAGTATAGAGTAAATCATTGCATCTCATCAGCCATGTACTAGCTGATTGTGTTAGGAGCACATCTCAGTCACTGAGAATCAGTGTTTCTGTGAGCATAAGTCACTACTACCATAAGCATTGCCTTCCTTGTTACATGTTGTTGCTTTGCAGAATCCTTGTTTTGAAATTCCAGTATTAGTATTTTGATGCATTTAACTCTGTAAGTTTGAGAACTAAAACTTCTCCTCTGAGTCAGCAGGTACATGTTGTGCTGCTGTGCAACCCAAGAAAGACAAGGGAGCAGAACCATTGTGGAATTTGCCTAAACCCAGTTTTTATACTGGTGGTATTATACTTTCCAACCCCTTTATGCCTTGAATGGTTGTCTTGAAACTGTGAATCTCATTAAGAAGCATTGAATTTTGAATTTGTTGATGAAATGAACACCATGTATGTCCATTAAACCTTGTGTTATCTGCATTTCTTGTGTAAAGCAATAACCTTGTGTTATAATTTGCCCTGTGCTCAGCTCCAGCCCCTGCAGATGTAGAGCTTGAGTGGCAACCTGGTTAAGCTGGTTAACTGCTCAACCCTGAACTGGTGCTAATTGCATGATGAGATTCTGAGCTATTTGAATAAGATTGCTATCATCTGAGCCTGTGCTGTGTAACCTGAGCATGACCTGTAAATCTTTGAACCTTAATTGCATGATAAAACTCTTGCTAGGTAGTGCTTACCCCTGAAATCTGTGTGCTGGTGTGCTCTGTACCTTGCCTGACATTGCCCTATACTCAGCTCCAGCCCCTGAAGCTGTTGAGAGTGAGCTGCAGCTTGGATAACCAACTGAGGGAGTGATACTTCTTGCTCTTGCCCTTATGCATGCTTGACCTGGTGCTAGACCTTGAACCTGTGAGCCATGCTAGCACAATGCACTAGTTGCCTTGCTAAGCATTCATCATTGTGATAAATTGGAAGCCTGTGCGTGTGTGTAACTTGAAACTAGCCTGTGAAAAATCCCAGTTGAAGTCAACTGAGATAGTTGACATCAACTCAAGCTGTTGACAGCCTTGTGTGATTGCTAAACCGTGATCATTCTTCGTCTTTGTTACATCTTGCAACTATCTTGAAATTGTGCTTCTGCTATTTACATCTGTGCACCTTGTTTTTTGTGCATTCGTGCACCAATTTATGCAATTTGTGGGTGATTGAATGAGTTGTTAAGTAGCAAGGTTAGTGATAGCAATTACTTGGTTTTCAAATACAAACCCAGCACATGCTTCACCATTGAGTGAGCACAACCTTTCCCCTGTGCACCTCTCACAGTTTTTGTTGATTTTCTTGTGCACTGCCAAGCTGTCTGTGTGTGTCATCTTTTGTTCCGTGATTTGTTGCTCGTGTGCACTTACCCAAGTTGTGTTTTCCTTGCTCCATCCGAAAGCTTTGCTTGAACCATACAACCCTCGCATTGTGAACTCATACCAACAATTTTCAAGCACTTCTTTGTGCTTAGTTTTGCAAATTAGGTATCATTCTTATGAGCCTGCACTCAGACCTGTGTGTGCTCATTTACCAATTTGTGAACACCCAATTGTTATTTTTCAAGTGCTATGCAACCATTGCATTTGTTGTCCTAGGCCTCCTGTGCAACTCAACTTATGCTTAAACCCCGCACAAAAACAGCGCCTATCTGTAACGCCAATCTTAGTGAAACCCATATACCCGGTCAAACCTGTAAATCTTTCCACATAAAATTGGGCTGTGCATTGTCACCCAACCTGGGCTCTCCACACAGCTAAAGCCCACATAACCAAACTAAGCCCACATCATCTGGGCTGATACCCACCTAATCAGTTGGGCCTTACAACATCAACAAGCCATCTTTTGGGCTTGAGTCTTGTATTAGTGGGTCATTTTTGAGTTTTTGCTTTTCTGTGTTGAACTTGATTGTATGGTAACATGCTAGATGCGCTAGCTAGGCTATGATTGTGTCTTTTAGAGACCAAACAAATCGACTAGTTAGAATCCGCCGGACGAAATCGTTAGCATACCCGGTTCTTCAACCGAAAACCCAAGCCAGGACCCATCTCGAAACAGAAACCATGGGTGAGGAACAAACCAACCCCGTAGTCTCAAGGACTACATGTACCCAACTAGGGCAAGCCATCCCTCTTGCATCATTACGCCGATGCTTGGTCAATTTGAACCGAAAGCAAGCACCATTCATATGCTACCCGTGTTTAGAGGGGTCGATGCGAGAACCCCTACCATCACGTGAGAGACTTTGAGGATATTTGTGGGACTCTGCGTTTTAACCAAATGCCAGAGGAGTCCATCAAATTGAGATTGTTTCCTTTTTCTCACGAAAGACAAAGCCAAGTCTTGGCTTCATGCCCTACAACCACAATCCATTAGAACCTGAGATGACCTCACAAAAGAGTTTTTCAAAAGTTTTTCCCAAACCATAAGACGGCGACAATTCGCCTAAGTCTAAATGGTTTTGTGCAATTAGAAGACGAAACTCTAGCAAAATACTTGGAGAGATTCAATAAATTATTACTCCAATGTCCCCACCATGGTTTTGAAAAATGGAGACTCGTGCAAATCTTGTATGAGGGTCTAGATGTTAGAACCCGTACCACAGTCGAGTCAATGTGCAATGGTGCATTTATTGACAAGAGTGCTGATGACGCTTGGACTTTCTTAATCAAAGTCGCTGAAAAGACTCAACGGTGGGAGTCCATCCGTGAACCGAGAAGGACTACCCCTGCACAACAATGTTCATAGAATCGAGTCGACTTTGAGGGAAATGCAAAATGGCATCTTTGGCCCGGAGAATAGAAATGCTTGAGTTGCAAAAGAATGTCAAATCTAATACCCCTACTCTCCGTGACCAAATTGAAATGGCCACTTGTGCCGCATGCCATAGATCTGACCATTTAGTGGACAGTTGTCCAGACTTACATGCATTTCAAGAGTCCAAAACCGAGCAAGCCAATGCATTATACCATAGGCAAGAGAACAACCCTTATTCTCAAACCTACAACCCGGGGTGGAGGAATCACCCTAACTTTTCATGGTCCAAGGGACCCGTACAAGGGGACCAACAAATAACAACCAAGGATACTCATATCCTAGAAACCCCCAAGTACAACCACACCCTCAAGACTCGTAGAGAAAAAGACTAGCTTTGAAGACCGTGTCGTTATGTTAACCCAAAATCTTTCAAGACTTAGAAAACCACCGACCAACGTTTCACAAGTTTAGATCTTAAAATGGGTCAAATCTGTGATGCATTGAATGAGAGAGAAAAAGGAAAACTTCCTAGTCAACCCCAACAAAATCCAAAGAATGTGTTTCAAGCGAGGCTCCTCTACCTCGCAATGAAACTTCACATAGTCAAGCGAATCTTTGTCACCACTCTCCGTAGTGGTAGAATTGTTGAGAACCATGTAGGTGTACCACCATCAAGCGAGTATACATCAGACTCCCCAGTACACACAACACCACAGAAAACATCTACTGTAGAGAAAGAATCTGAGCCCATCGATAAAACCAAGAGTCCTACTAATGTAGATGTTCCTCTGCCAAGTAATGTACTTATTGCTCCATTCCCACAAAGGTTGGTGCAACAGAAGGGGGGTACCCAATACAACGAGATATTGGAAATGTTCAAAAGAGTTAACATAAACATTCCATTTTTCGAAGCAATCAGGCAAATACCTGCCTATGCTAAGTTTTTGAAGGACCTGTGCACACAAAAGCGAAAGCTTCATGTGCATAAGCGTGCCTTTCTCACCGAGCAAGTAAGTTCAATCATTCAAAACAAAACCCCACCTAAGTTTAAAGACCCAGGTAGCCCAACTATCTCTTGTACTATAGGTGAGCATACGATCAGAAAAGCTTTATTGGACTTAGGAGCTAGTGTGAACCTCTTTGCCATATTCTGTGTATGTGCAGTTAGGTCTTGGGGAATTGCAACCCACCCCTGTCACGCTACAATTAGCGGACAGATCTGTGAAAGTCCCTCGGGGAATCGTTGAAGATGTGCTAATCAAGGTTGATAAATTTTATTTCCCTGTGGACTTCATTGTGTTAGATACTCAACCTGTGCAAAATCCTGAAAATCATATTCCCGTTATCTTAGGACGTCCCTTCTTGGCAACGTCAAACGCTATCATAAATTGTCGTAGCGGGATATTGAATTTGTCTTTTGGCAACATGATTTGTAGAACCGAATGTCTTTCGTGTGAACCAACAACCCATAGAGTGTGATGATGATGAAGTGCACAAGGTTAACATGATTGAGAGTCCGATTCAAGACTCATTGTCCGACATTTTATCTGTGGACCCCTGTGCAAGCATGTTTAGATAATTTTGACTTAGATCTCTTTGAGTCCGAGTACATTAGTGAAGTCCACTCTTTGCTAGAGTCCGTGCCACCCATGGATATTGCTAAATGGCGGAATGCGGTGGAACCACTTCCATTCTACGATTCCAAATCGCACCACCTCTTGATACACCACCTAAGCTTGATTTGAAACCATTACCGGATACCTTGAAGTATGCTTTCTTAGGTCCTTTTGATACTTTACCTGTGATTATTGCATCACGTTTAGACACGGAACAGGAAATTAGACTCTTAGAAGTACTTCAAGAACATAAAGGAGCTTTAAGTTGGACCATCTCCGATCTTAAGGGTATAAGTCCCACAATTTGCATGCATCACATAAACCTTTAAGAGAACACTAAACCATCTAGGGAAATGCAAAGGAGACTCAACCCCAACATGAGAGATGTTGTCAAGGGTAAGATATTAAAACTGCTTGATGCGTGTATCATTTACCCCAGTCCCGATAGCCGGTGGGTTAGTCCCATTCTGTAGTACCCAAAAAGTCTGGCATCACTGTAGTTCAAAATGAGATGAATGAACTTGTTCCCACCCGTTTGACCACGGGGTGGCGAGTTTGTATTGATTATAGAAAACTGAACACAGTAACCAAGAAAGACCATTTTCCTCTTCCCTTCATTGACCAAATGTTAGAAAGGTTAGCAAAACATAGTCACCATTGTTTCTTAGATGGCTATTCTGGCTACAACCAAATTCACATAGCACCTGAAGACCAACAAAAGACCACATTTACATGTCCTTATGGAACATTTGCTTATCGTCGTATACCTTTTGGGTTGTGCAATGCACCCGCTACTTTTCAACGTTGCATGATGAGCATATTTTCCGACATGGTAGATAAGTTTCTTGAGATTTTTATGGATGATTTTTCTGTGTTTGGGTCTTATTTTGATGAGTGTTTGCATCACCTCACTTGTGTCCGATTAGGTGTAAGGAAAAGAGTTTGGTCTTGAATTGGGAAAAATGTCATTTCATGGTTAACTCGGGCATTGTTTTAGGGCATATTATCTCGGAAAAAGGCATAGAAGTAGACAAAGCCAAGGTAGATCTCATTCAACACTTGCCTCAACCTCGTTCCGTGAGGGACATCAGATCATTTCTAGGCCATGCGGGTTTTTACCGCCCATTCATCAAAGACTTTAGTAAAATTTCACGACCTTTGTGCAATCTTCTTGCAAAAGATGTTGCATTTGTCTTTGATGATGCTTGTAAGGAAGCATGGGAGCAACTCGAAGGCTCTCCTTACATCTGCCCCTATAGTCGACCACCACCTGATTGGTCATTACCATTTGAGATTATGTGTGATGCGTCTGACTATGCTGTAGGAGCTGTTTTGGGCCAACGAGTAGACAAACTCCCTTATGTGATCTACTATGCTAGTAAAACACTTAATGATGCTCACTGAATTATTCCACAACCGAGAAGGAGTTGCTAGTCATTTGTGTTTGCATTAGACAAGTTTAGATCTTATCTAATAGGGTCTAAGGTCATCATTTATTCGACCATGCTGCGTTGAAATATCTTTTGTTTAAAAAAGATGCTAAGGCTCGTCTAATTCGATGGATACTCTTGTTACAAGAGTTTAACCTCGAAATTCGAGATAAGAAAGGGTCATAGAATGTTGTTGCCGATCACTTGTCTAGGTTGAATGTCGAATCTTTGATGAATCTCGTGATAATTAGGGAATCATTCCCGATGAGCAATTGATGCTTGTGTCCGAAATGCCATGGTTTCTTTGATATTGTGAACTACCTTGCTACAGGTAGAATGCCCTTGCATGGGTCTAAACAAGACCGGTCTAAATTCTTGGTGAAGTTAAACACTTCCTTTGGGATGACCCATATTTGTTTAAGTACTTGCCAAGACCAAATCATTAGGAGATGTGTCCCCAACCCGAACAAAGGGACGTCATCTCTTTCTTTCATGACCATGCATGTGGAGGCCACTTTAGTGCCAAGAAGCTGCTGCAAAGATCTTGCAAAGCGGTTTCTATTGGTCAACACTTGTTTAAGGATTGCCATGCTTTTTGTGTTGCTTGTGACAGATGTCGAAATTAGGAAGTATCTATAGGAGAAACATGATGCCCTTACAACCCATTTTGATTGTTGAACTGTGTTTGATGTTTGGGGTATTGATTTCATGGGTCCATTTCTAACTCGAAGGTAAGTTATACATTCTTGTTCTTTGTTGATTATGTCTCTAAGTGGGTAGAGGCCATTGCATCCAAAACCAACGACCATAAAGTTGTTCTTTCTTTTCTTAAGGAAAACATTTTCTCCCGTTTTGGAACCCCTAGAGCAATAATCAGTGATGGAGGTAGTCATTTTTGCAATAGACCCTTTGAATCATTAGTGCGCAAGTATGGAATCACTCACAAGGTCGCAACACCTTACCATCCTCAAACCAATGGCCAAGTAGAAGTTTCTAATAGGGAAATTAAGCATATCCTTGAGAAGACCATCAATCCTTCTAGGAAAGATTGGTCTTTGCGCTTAAATGACGCTTTATGGGCCTATAGAACTGCATACAAGACTCCCATTGGGATGTATCCTTACAGACTTGTGTACGGAAAAGCATGTCATTTACCTGTTGAGTTAGAACACCGTGCATATTGGGCTGTGAAGAAGTTGAATTTTGATCTTGATAAGGCTGGAACCCATAGGAAACTTCAACTCAATGAGTTAGAAGAATTGAGAAATGATGCATATGATAGTGCCAAAACGTACAAACATAGAATGAAGGTGTTTCACGACAAGCGCATTCTGCGCAAGTCTTTCACCCCAGGACAGAAAGTTTTATTGTACAACACTAGATTGCATTTGTTTCCAGGAAAGCTACGTTTTCGATGGTCAGGACCATTCTTGGTACGTACCGTCTTTCCCCATGGAGCTATTGAAATTGAAAACCCAGCAAACAAGAACATTTTCAAAGTCAATGGTCAGAGATTGAAACCATTTCTGGAGCATCTTCCACCAGAAGTTGAGACCGTTGACTTGGAAGACCCCATCTATGTGGACTGATCTGGTTCACTTGTGTACATACTTATGGACTAAAAATCCATCATCTTTCCCTTTTTCTTTTTGCATAATTTTTGATGTGTGCTAACCAACCTTTTTGTCTTGCGCTCTTGATTGTTTGCTTTCAAAGCATTCATCTTTTTATGGTTTAGCAACACCCTCTTGCATCCGGTAATCTCTTCCCTTTTCTCCTCTCAACATAGTTCTCTTGGTATGTGACTATTTAAAATTTTATCATCTGTTGACACATTGAGGACAATGTTTGATCTAGGTTTGGGGGTGTGATTTGCATATAGAGTTTTTAGTCTTTTTGTTTTACTTCTTTGTATAAAAAAAAAAATCGAAAAACTCTTTGTAAATATTTGCATAAAAACCTCCAACTTTTAGAGATTTTAGAGTCACTAGCATGCTTCTAGCTATGTTTACATAGAGAGTCGGCCGAAATAACGTAACTTGGAAGTCTTGGAGAACACAATCGGGTTTCTTAGTTGATTAGAGCGTTAAAGTTGGATTTAATCATACCGGAGGGCGAATTAGGTGTTGTTTAGATATTCGGTAGTAGAATTGTGATCAACCATAGTGGAGACTACCCATTTTACATCAAGCGAGGTACCGACCTTCACTCTTTGTGACTTTCTAAAAAGCTGTTAGAGTGTGTGTCACCGTACGTCAATTCCGGGTAGGAATGGTGAGCTACCCAACTTCGCACCACTTTCAGCACTATTTTTGATATTTTGAGTGCTATTTTTGTCAATCATGAGGGTGACGTCTAAAGATGAAAACTCCTTCTAAATACCGATTTGCAGTTAGCATCACTCTCTCCCTCTCAACATCATCAACACATTCATAGAAACACATCATCGTCAGCAAGCGGAGCATCATCAGAATATTTGAAGAAAAGTTGAGATAGTCCAAGGTTTACGTGCAACAAAGAAAAAGAAGATGAGAATTAATGAAGTTTGTGAAAAATTGAGTTTTACTGTTATTTCCATGTCATGTATGTCACATAGCAAAAAAAAATAAAAAAAAATTCAAGTTTTTGTAAAGTTCAGAAGTTCGTCATCAACATTTGAAGACCGAAGATTGAAGACGTTTCTATGAATCTGAGAGAGTGATATTAATTGCCGATCGGGTGAGAAGGTAAGTGAGTACTCCCACCCTTGCTAATGGTTGATTTCCTTTCTTAGAGATCATCAGAAAAAGATTCTTTTTGTCCACACTTTTGTGAAGTCTCCAGAAATTATTTCGGAAGGTTATCCTTCTTACCTACAACGTGTGCAGGATTTCTCTCTTTATTCCTGCCTGCACACATGAGAGACTAAAAAAGCGATCTTTTTGAGTGCAATTATCATAAAACCCTAATGGTGAGGCGAAGTCGAGGCTTATGATCACAATCGAATCCGAATTCTTTCATATGGTATGGTTACTTCTCGCTCAAAGACTTAAGGATGAGAATGCGTTCTTTGGTAGTTCTAACTTCGTGTTACTAGCATGCGGAAACTCTATGTCCTCATAGCTCCTTGGATGCTTGAGACTCTTTTACGCTTTGAAGTTGGAGAAGGTTTTGTGGGTACACCTCTGGTAAACCCTCACGAGACTACAACTCGTCCACTAGGGACACCTAGCGGTTTAAAGGCTTAGTGCATACGTTAAATGCATTCGAGAGACCTGCGACATGGGGGTATAGTTAGGATTTCTAATTTTGTTTCACTTGAGGACAAGTAAAATTCGGGTTTGGGGGTATTTGATGAGTGCCAAATATTGCATATTTCTACATCTATTTATTGGCATTTAACTCATCTTTTGTACTCGAAATCGGATATTATCCCAGTTTCGTGTTTTCTTTGTTTTCAAGAATAAATATTTGTACTAATTAATTTTGTGTTTTTAGGTAGTAAATAAAGCTCGGAGAAATTGAGGAGCCAAAAGAGCAGAAAATGGGAGACGAGCATCTATGGAGCAGATAGCCAAAGCCCGCGCGCGAATCAGTTGCAACCCAACAAGGAAGACATGGGCTAGAGCTACCCATGACCCGGATCCGAACCCGTTCACCCCGAGCCGTTGAGATCTCGCCCAGCTGCATCCTACGGTCGCATCAACGGACGCATCGGACTCACCGAGATCCAACGCTCGCTACAGCCTCCTCATCGATCTTTGCTACACCTGCTTCACAACAAAAATCACACACACCTATACCCTCGACCAAAACCATTTCTTCTTCCATCTTCTCTTTCTTCTCCGACCAACTCCACAGAGAACCCTTACCTTCACCTTCTTCACCCATACCATGGCAGAACCCCCATCACTACCACTCCACCTCTCTCGGCCCGCACTGCGGACCCATCACCACCTCCTCGGCTACCCTCGCATCACCCATCTCCATCCATAGCTTCTACCATAACCTAGAAGCTAGGGTTGAGATGATTGAATCTAGAGTTTCACCAACAACCCAAGCATGGACGATTCAGCGCAAGGAAGAGGTTTGGGTCAGTGTATTTGTGACTTTTGAATTGTTTTGTGAGTTATAAAAGGATGTTATGGAGGAAAGAGAGAGTTAGTCAGTTTTTGAGTTAATATTAGGGTTCAAAGTTTAGTTTACAATTTCAATTTTAATTCTGTTTTTATGTTTAACATGTTCTAAGTTATTTTGCTAGGATTACAATGAAACCCTAATACTATGTTCTGTTGTTCAACTTCATATGAGTTGTTTGTGCATGTTTAAATTATAAAATAGTTCAATTCTAGCACTTTCATTGCCTTGCTCTCACAATGGATGCCATGTATCCATTGTAGTTAGGATAACTCTGCATGGAGTGTATTTCAGCCCAAGCTTCAATCATTATTGCTAAACCATTGACTAGTTGTGCTTAATTAGACAACTAGTTCTCTGAATTAGTACTCCTAGATGAAAATTGAACTATCCCCTGGTGAAACCCCTTAGGTAAAGTGATAGAGCTAACACTCTTCCATTATCTGTCACAGGAACAGAGACACTCAAATTAGTTGAATAACATAACTTGAATTAGAGGTGGATTTGATAATCCTAGTGCCTGCAATCTCATTACTTTTACATCATTTTGTTTTTAGTCTTGTAAACCTTCAAACTCAGTCGTATCGACACCAAGTTCAGTCCATTATTGTGTTACACTTACTAGAAATCAGTTAAGAGAGCCTTTAGATCAATTTACACACTCTAGTTCTCTGTGGTTCGACCTGTGCTTTCCACTGCCTCCAAAGGCACTGTGCACTTGCAGATTAAGACGTAGGAAATCACTTTTACAGACCTACCAATAACATAGATAAAAGCAATTTCAGGTCAATCCAGAACAGATGAAACCAATTTTCATGTTACTATCAAACATTGATGAAATCAAATTCAAAACAAACTAATTCGCTAATTTCATCATCATTGTCATTGTGGAAGGAAAATCGAGAGAATTAAGGTAGTTAACGCCTAAACACCAGTTTCATCCGTGTTTACACAAGAAGAAAAAAACAGAATGAAATTTCACTCATAAAAATGATTCATTTCAGAAAATTAAGGTAGTTAACATCAATTCCTGTGAAATTGATGAGTTCGGTTAATAAAATCATGAAAAAAAATTAGGATCGAGAAACTTACCAGTGAATGAATTTGAGAACTCTAATTTTGGTTGGAAGAGAAAACCCTAATTTTGGTTTGAATGAATTTGAGAACTCTCCATTTAATTAGGGTTGCCGGTGTTTTGTGGTGGTGGTGATATCAATGTTGACGATAATGTTGATGTTTGCGGTGGTGGAAGAAGGTCTTGGTGTTGGTTGTAGTTGCTGTAGATGTTGATGATGGTGGTTGTAGTATTTTCGATGGTGGTGCTGATAGATCTGGTTATAGAGATGGATAAACACGATGTTGTCGACGGCGTTGGTGTTTTCTGGTAGTAAAGATGGTGGTGGTGGTGTCGATGTTGGTGGTGGAGAAATTTGATGTCTGTCGATGGTGATATTTGGTGTTTCTGGTAGTGGAGATGGGATTAACGGAGGTGGAAGAAGATTATACTGTTGATGGTGGTTCCGGTGTGATGGTAGAGGGTGGAGGAATTTGCTTCTCATCTGGTTTGTGAGAAGATGAAGATGAAGGCGTTGGTGGTTTTGTTGAAGAGACAAGGAGAACGAGTTAAGGTTTTGGTGGACGTGGCAGGGTAGTCGTGTCCATTTCAATCAAAAGATTCTTTTGGTCATTTGACCCGGACGAAATCTCTACCCATACATTTGGCACAGGAAACACCTATTTTTGGCTATATAGCTCATTTTCTGTTTTTTTTTTTCTTGTGGCAAGCTGCTTTAGACAGGCTCTCTCTCTCTCTCTCGTATTGCAGCGAGTAGTCCTTCTAGACTCTCCATGCGAATGATATGTCACAATAAGAAGAATGAAATGATAAGACATTTAAAGCGGAAAATGAAAATTATATTGAAATTATGATTTATCCTTAAGAAACTTAAGGATTCACTTATAAATAACAAAATAACAAGTGATCAAATGATCATAAATGTGTAGAACAACAAATGAACATGTTAGAGCATTGCTCGGTCGAACTCGCAAGCGTTCCTGTCTCAAGCTTGTTTGTCAAGTTTAGTTTATCAAAACTATGTTCTTGATTTCTAGTCTACTTATAGCTATGTCTCGGATTAGGATAGAATATGTAGTTGAGCTTTAGACTTCGCGGCGTTCATCGATTGAAGACGAAGATCTACTGAGGATATCTTGGAGGGACTTCATCAAAAGGTATGTGGAGACTAAAACTTATCTATGACTCAGAAATCTATTCTATTCTATCTTCTAATGAGACTAAGTCGTATAGCTATATAGACTTTTACATTATGCACATCTGATATTTCGAGCTGAGTTTATCTCGCTTATCTATTTCTCGAAATACGAGTTGAAAGCTTTTTTCTTTAACTATGTTCATCATAATTCTTGACGAGTTTAGTTGGAAACAATTTATTTGTTGGAAACTAAATATTAAGTCAAAAGATAATCATGTGGAAATTGCCTTGAAACATCTTACATGATTTGTGTGAGATAATCATTTGACGTCGACTTGGAAAATTTCGTGTTTATCATTCGATAACTTGAAAATTACTTGAAACTAATAGTTTGTATGAGACATCTATTGTCGTCTTTTAACAATGTTTCAATGATTGAAATGAGAGTTTAGAACAATTAACCATGTATGGATACAACACGATATGCATACGTAGTATGCGAACTATTTTGTAGTGATTCATGTCGGGGAACTTTGTTTGTGTACCTAGTATACAAACGGTTTTAACTGTAAAGGTCCGGGAACCTTGTTTGCGTACCTAGTATGCGAACGGTTCTACATGAGTTGGGTCCGGGACGACTGGTCGCGTAACTGGTATGCGAACGGCTGGACAGGCCAAGGTCCGGAGCTGTTCGATAGGTGTAGAATACACCTCGATTTGATATCTATTGGTTATGCTTTCTTTGTTATTTTTCTTGTAAATTCTGCATTTTACGCGTGTTTTAAGTTCTATAGGTACTTTGGAGTCATGCAGACGAAAAGAAGAAGAAATCATTCAAAATTGAGAAGGAAGGGCACAATTGTTATTTCATAGGCAAACACTATTGGGAGCTGAGCCAAGGTTAAGGGGCAACTCTGTTTGAATGCTAAATACAAGCGAGCTAAGGTTAAGGGATGACCATCTGTTAAAAACACCCAATTTGGGGTGGCTCTTAGGAGTGGGGTGTCTTTATCCAACCCAACCTCTTTAACCTAAACTCGAGAATTTTCTTCCCTCAATTATTTGCATCTGAAATTGAGAGAGAAATGGGAGAAGCTTCAGCCGCACCATTAATGGCAGAAATAAAGATCGAGAAATAGTGAAGAAATTGGAGATGATATTGATGTTACAGAGATGAAGAAGATGGGTTCCTGCTGCTGTGGTTCAATCAGATCGAGAATTAGAGTTGAAGAAAGTGAATATGTTGAAATCGGGATAGGAGATAAAGGGTCAGGTGTCTGAGAGTATGAGAAGAATTAGATTGGGTTTGTGCTAGATTCGAAAATCAGAAGAATAAATTGGTGTTAGTGCCACCAAAAGATAAATTTTTACGGAAAGAATTGAAGCTACTAACAAGAAGGAATGGTTTGATGGTGGAGTTTTCAGATAAAGATGATGGTGTTGTGGCTTTGTCAGAATACAAGAAATGGAAGATGGGTTCTTGTTGGTTTCGAGAAAGGTTGAATTATCCACCGAAATTACAAGGAAGAAACAGGTCTGTTGCTGCCAAGGGTTTGTGGTTTGGATATGAAGATGAATCTGAGCTGTTGACTGTGTATGATTGAGTTCTGATGGTGATGTGTGATAGAAGTGTGTGGGCTTCCAACTCAAAACCAATTGGCAATGAGTGGAGTGGCTCCACACCTTATATTGTGCACCATGCTAGAGGGTTTGGTCTATGTGGGACTAATCTCCAACACGCCCCCTTTACGTGTAGGGTCTTTAAAGCCTCTATCACGTGGACCGTACATATGGGTATCCCTTTGGGCATTCCTCATATGGGTCTCGCTATGATACCATGATATGAGTGAAAGTCTTGTAAATCTGAGGCATCAGATGTGATGTGTGTTGTAGCTCCAGAGTCACAGTACCAGGGCTTTTCACCAAGAACATCAGCAATAGCCATCATGGCATGAATATTAGATGGAATTGGACGACCTTGATATGCAAAGTTCATGCGTTGGTTACATTCTATGGCTGAATGACCAAATTTGAAGAAAATTTGACAAGTAGGTCGGTGAGGTTTCATGTTGATTGAAGCTCCAGTAGAAGATGATGGAATTGGAGATGGATTAGGTGGTGGAGTGAATGGATTTGTAATGTAGGTTTTGTTGGGGAATGAAGATGCAGATGATGTAGATGGGTGATAAGATCGAAACTGAGGTCTTGAGTGATACTGAGAATTAGGCGAAAATTATTTTATTGAGAATAAGATCTATGATCTCTAAAAGCAGCAAAAGCTTTTGCTTCTTCAGAATTAACATCATTCTTAGATCTTTCAGCTAAAACGATATCTTCACTTAATAAAAGATTATACAGTTCTCCTAATGTCACAGGTGGATTCCTAACTCGGATGGATGTAGAGAAAGAATCAAAAACAGAACTAAGACCATTAAGAACACTTACTATCATTTCTGATTCACAGATTGGTGCTCCAGCAGCTGATAAAGAATCTGAGATTTTCTTGACATCATTGAGGTAATTAATCATAGTGTTGTTACGTTGTTTCATGGAGGAGAGCTTTGTTCTGAGTTGAATGATGTGTGTAGATGAGATTGCAGCAAATCTCTGTTCAATTGATTGCCAAAGATCGTAAGATGTAGTCGGTCCAGCAACATAAGAGATCACACTTTCATAAATTGTTGACTGAATCCATAAGATGAGGGTTTGATCTTCCTCATTCCACTTGATCCAAGCAGAATTTGTAGTTTCTTCAGGAGCAACATTTCTTTGAGCATAAAAAAACTTGTTTGGACATCTTTTAGATCCATCAATGTAACCAAGAAGAATAAAGGAAGAAGGAGAGCTTTCCAGGTGAGAAAATTATGATCTTGAAGTTTAGATGGTACTATACTAGAAATTTTATTAAGAGGTACCTTTGTAATACTTGAATCCATGACTAAAGAAGAAAAATTTGATTTTTGCAAAAGCTTTAGTTTGCAGGTTTAATGGTGGAAGCTAGAGAAAGGTGATCAGGCCCAGATCGGCTCTGATACCATGGAGAAAACTAGTGGAGTAGAATGATTGAATGATGTTGCAGCAGCATCAAATTGGTATGGAAACGTTAGATGTATGTTAGGTCTTTATAGGGAGAAGAAAATGTCCTGAAATTATGGCTGGGATTAGTCACGAAACAGAGGAAACTCTGTCTGATTTTCCCCTCCGACGATTCAACTCAGTGCTGTGATGATCGATCCAGTCCTTGACTCAGCTGAGTAAGATCCAGTAAGCTCAGTAAGACTGACTGAAAAGCTGACTCAAGATGGCTAACTCACTTCTCCCTTGACTCCCTTGACTAACGGTTTGACCGTTTGACTGTTAATTATAACGTTACCGTGACGGAATATTCCGTCGACGGATAAGAAGATTACAGTAACCTGAAGAGAACTTTTAGGTGAGTTTCTGGCCTATTTCCGGTGATCCCGAGAACTTTTCAGGCAACCAAAAGTACAGAAATTTGTGAAGAATTCTCTAGACTCATCTAGACTCATGGGTTTGAAGAATTGGGCTTGGATTTGGAAAGAGAAGTGATAGATTTTACAAAGACAAGGACTTGGAAAGAAGACTTACAAAGGGAAAGGGATTCTATTCCTAAGAGGATTGCTAGGAAATTTAAGCTTATAAATAGAGAAGTTCTCTACTTCATTTTTATACACCTCTACACTTTTACACACACAACATTTGTGTTTTTGTTTGCTTTTCAAAATTCTTCTTTTAATTATTTGTGTGAACTTCAAAAATTCTCCTTTTAATTATTTGTGTGAATTTCAAAAACATGAGTAACTAATTTTCTTATTGATTGAGGATGAATTCCTAGTTCTTAACATATGATTTGAGTTATTGTTTCAATTCTGTCTTGACGTTTTTTACATGATTATCGTTTATTTTTACTAATAAGAATGTTTATGCTTGCATGATAGATCGTTTAGGTGGCCAACTGAATTTATTTTTTTTTTTCAATCTAAAGCTAGTAGAAGTTAGGGAATACATAATCGTTTCTTGATTTTTTACAAAAGTAGAAAACACGAGACCTTGCAGAGGGATTATATGGAGCAATTGTGTGTGAAAACAACGCTAGAAAGTGGACCGAGCAAACCGAGTTTAACTACTAGTACTAAACCTAAATTTATAAATCTTAATGCGTTCGGGGAATTACATCTTGTAAGCGAACCTCAAGGTGGTTCTTTTGAATAGAATCTGATAACTAAGCGGACCTGTTACTCAGTGAAACGAGGAATTTTGGGATTAGCTAAGCGAACCTGCTATCCTACGATTGGTGATAATCTGTGATTAATAACATGTGGATGAAAAACATAATTTGAATCATTTTTTGCAACGAAGAACGAATCCTTGATCTAACTTCTCTTATTGATTTCAACTTACACTTTTGATTACTTTATTTACTTTATTTTGTTTTTAAGATCTAAAATCAAAACCCCCTTTTTGTGACAATTAAACAACTAAAAACTCTTGCTCCTCGTGGGAACGAACTTGACTATACTATATTACTTGTTAATTAGGTGGAAAAATATTGATTAATTTGTTGTGGTTACGACACGCATCAAATTTTGGATTTGGAAAGATAAGTGGTAGAATTTTACAAAGACAATGACTTGGAATGAAGACTACAAAGGGAAAGGGATTCTATTCCTAAGAGGATTGCTAGGAAATTGAAGCTTATAAATAGAGAAGTTCTCTACTTCATTTTTATACACCTCTACACTTTTACACACACAACACTTGTGTTTTTGTTTGCTTTCAAAATTCTTCTTTTAATTATTTGTGTGAACTTAAAAAATTCTCCTTTTAATTATTTGTGTGATGAATTTTAAAAACATGAGTAACTAATTTTCTTATTGATTGAGGATGAATTCCTAGTTCTTAACATATGATTTGAGTTTTTTTTTTTCAATTCTATCTTGACGTTTTTCACATGATTATCGTTTGGTTTTACTAATAAGAATGTTTATGCTTGCATGATAGATCGTTTAGGTGACCAACTGAATTGATTTTTTATTCAATCTAAAGCTAGTAGAAGTTAAGGAATACGTAATCGTTTCTTGATTCTTTACACAAGTAGAAAACACGAGACCTTGCAGAGGGATTTTGTGGAGAAATCGTGTGTGAAAACAACGCTAGAAAGTGGACCGAGTGAACCGAGTTTAACTACTAGTACTAAACCTAAATTCATAAATCTTAATGCATTCGAAATTACATCTTGTAAGTGAACCTCAAGGTGGTTCTTTTGAATAGAATCTGATAACTAAACGGACCTGTTACTCAATGAAACGAGGAATTTTGGGGTTAGCTAAGCGAACCCGCTATCCTACGGTTGGTGATAATCTGTGACTAATAACATGTGGATGAAAAACATAACTTGAATCATTGTTTTGCAACGAAGAATGAATCCTTGATCTAACTTCTCTTATTGATTTCAACTTACACTTTTGATTGCTTTATTTACTTTATTTTGTTTTTAAAATCTAAAACCAAACCCTCCCCTTTTTGTGACAATTAGACAACTAAAAACTCTTGCTCCTCGTGGGAACGAAATTGAGTACACTATATTACTTCTTAATTAGGTGAAAAAATATTGATTAATTTTTTGTGGTTACGACACGCATCACTGTTGTGATGTAGTACATCTTTCTCTGTATCAACAATGATTGTTGATCCTTTTTTACTGTGTCAACTTTAACAGTTGATCCCGTGCGTACGTATCAACTATTACACTTGATCCCATGCGTTTGTTTATTTTGCTTGCCTTGCAAGTCTTTTCTTTCCTAGTTTGTTTAGATTTCCTTTTTCTGTTTAGTCGGTTCTTGTGAACCTATTTAAAGGCTATGCCTTCTTGTTTTGAGAGGAGATTATTATCAATTTTACAACCCTAGAATCTTGATCCTTGATTCAGATTTTATTAAGTTTCTGACGGAACTTAAACTATCTTCACAATCTCAGCAACTAGTTTGCTATATCCTTATCTGTACTACACTAGTTGGTATCAGATACAGCGTTTTTAGATTCTTATCTACAAACAGATCCTTACACAGCTTCCGCAATTCAATACCCTACCTTTCTTTTCAATGGGAGATCAAGTTACTAGAGTTGAGTTTATAAAAACAACAGAGAGGTTGGATCAACTTGACACGAATGTCGCAAATATACAAAGCATCCTACTAGATATACAAGAGGATATGAAGAAGATGAAACTTAAAAAAAATTCTGAAGGTGAAGAACTCTCTGATATTGAAAACAAATCTGATGCTGAGAAAAAATCACAGGGAGAAGGAAATCATTCAAGATCCATATATATCTCGAAGAATTAAAAGAAACATAACTTTCTCCGTGATACTCATATTGCAGAAGATGTTAAAAAGAAGTTTAACATGAACAAACAATATGAAGGATACATCTGTCAGCCGTACAAGAGGTTTGCAAGTCCTCAATATAGCAGTAGTGAGGAAGATGAAGTTGAATATAATTTAGACAAGAACTGGACAGAAGAAAAACGCCTTCATTCAAGTCAAAATCCTTATGGATCTTTACCAGAGTACATGCTTAAAGCTGATGTTCCAACTTTCAGTGGAAGGTTCATATAGAAGAATTATTAGATTGGTTTTGTGAAGTTGAAGATTTTTTTGAATTCATGGAAGTACCTGACCGTTTTAAGGTAAAACTTGTAGCCTATAAACTAAAGGGAGGTGTTGCTGCTTGGTGGCTTAAGCTTTGTGAAGATCGTAGGAACTATGGCAAACCACCAATACGTACATGAAAAAGAATGAGTGATATTTTAAGAGATAAGTTATTGCCTAGTGATTACCACTACACCAAAACCAGGATTTTGTAACAGTGCAACTTGTCACAGTTTATTTTTCAGTCACAGATACACCTGTGATAAGTCCTGCAACAGTTATAACTGTTATTAAATTTTGTATTTGTGATAATAATTAGGAATATTAAATTCTTTTATTAGTCACAATAATATTTGTTGACAATTTTACAGACAATCACAATTATAATTCAAAGTGATGATTCCACCCAAATATTTCACAACATCTAAAACAACCCCAAAATTATAACACTTTGAATTTTACTTGTCACTAATTTTCCCACATTTGTACAAACTAACAATTATATTTCATTTCTATAAATCAAAATATATTTTTCTTTTTCTTTTTAATTTTCTTAATATTAGAAAACAGGATCAAGACCAAGTCAACAAGTCATGACTTTATAGAAATTTGACTTTGACATATCTGCTTCTTCCGAAGACGGTGAAAATTACCAGACACCCTTATCGAAATAACTGCAATAAAAATTCTGAAGATTGTGAAAATGACCAGACTACCCTTATCGGAAATAAGTAAAGTAAATATTACAGACTGTTAAAATTACCATATTACCCTTAATGGAAAAAGTGCAACAAAATATTATGCAGACCGTGAAAATGACCAGATTACCCTTATAAGAAATAAGTGAAGTAAATATTACATACTGTGAAAATGACCATATTACCCTTAATGAAATTAGTGCAATAAATATTGTGGAAACTGTAAAAATGACCAGACTACCCTTATCGGAAATAAGTAAAGTAAATATTACAGACTATGAAAATAACCATACAACCCTTATAAGAAATAAGTAAAGAAAATATTACAGACCGTAAAAATGACCATCTTACCCTTACTAAAAATAATGGAAACTGTGGAAATGACCAAACTACCCTTATCGGAAATAAGTAAAGGAAATATTATACATTTTGAAAACGACCATATTACCCTTACTGTAAAAATGACCATATTACCCTTACTAGAAATAAGTGCAATAAATATCATGGAGACTATGAAAATGACTATATTACACTTACAAGAAATAAGTGCAATAAATATCATGGAGACTATGAAAATGACCAAACTACCCTTATCAGAAATAAGTAAGGTAAATATTACATACTATGGAAATGACTATTTTACCCTTACTGGAAATAAGTGTAATAAATATTCTGGAGACTATGAAAATGACCAGACTACCCTTATCGTAAATAAGTAAAGTAAAATATTATAGATCGTGAAAATGACCATATTACCCTTTATCGAAATAAATACAATAAATATCATGGAGACAATGACAATGACCAAACTACCCTTATCAAAAATAAGTAAAGTAAATATTACAGATCGAAAATGACCATATTACCCTTTTATCGAAATAAGTGCAATAAATATCATTGAGACTATGAAAATTACCAAACTACCCTTATCAAAAATAAGTAAAGTAAATATTATAGACTATGAAAATGACCACTTTACCCTTATTGGAAACATATGCAATAAATATTATGGAGATAGGGAAAATGACCAAACTACCCTTATTGAAATAAGTAAAGTAAATATTACAGACTGTGAAAATGACAATATTACCCTTACTGGAAATTAGTGCAATAAATATTATTTAGAATGTGAAAATGACCAGACTACCCTTATTAAAAATAAATAAAGTTAATATTTCAGACGTGAGAATGACCATATTACCCTTACTAGAAATTAATGCAATAAACATCATGGAGACTATAAAATGACCAAATTGCCCTTATCAAAAATAAGTCAAGTAAATATTATAGTACGTGAAAATGACCATTTTACCCTTCACGGAAATAAGGTTAATAAATGTAATAGAGATCGTGAAAATGACCAAATTACCCTTATCGAAATAAGTAAAGTAAATATTACAAACTATGAAAATGACCATTTTACCCTTTACTTATTTAGATAATCGGTAGTATGGTCATTTTCACGATCTCCATAATATTTATTGCACTTTTTTTCAATAAGGGTAATATGTCATTTTCACCGATCTTTAACATTACTTTATTTATTTACGATAAGGGTAGTATGGTCATTTTCACGATCTCCATAATATTTATTGCACTTTTTTCCATGAAGGGTAATATGGTCATTTTCATCACTGTAAGAATTACTTTACTTATTTCCGATAAGGGTACTATGGTCATTTTCAATTGTCTCTATAATATTTATTGCACTTTTTCCAATAACGGTAATATGGTCATATTCACAAGATATGTAAGAATTACTTTACTTATTTCCGATAAGGGTAGTATGGTCATTTTCCTTTGTCTCCATAATATTTATTGCACTTTTTCCAAATAAGGGTAATATGGTCATTTTCACAGTCTGTACTTATTTCCGATAAGGGTAGTATGGTCATTTTCACAGTCTCCATAATATTTATTGCACTTTTTTTCAATAAGGGTAATATGGTCATTTTCACAGTCTGTAAGAATTACTATATTCATTTCCGATAAGGGTAGTATGGTCATTTACAGTCTCCATAATATTTAGTGCACTTTATTCCAATAAGGGTAATATGGTCATTTTCATAGTCTATACGAATTACATTACTTATTTTTGATAAGGGTAGTATCGTCATTTTTACATTCTCCATAATATTTATTGCACTTTTTTCCAATAAGGGTAATATGGTCATTTTCACAATCTTCAATATTTACTTTACTTATTTTTGATAACGGTAGTATGGTCATTTTCACAGTCTCCATAATATTTATTGCATTTTTCCAATAAAGGTAATATGGTCATTTTCACAGTCTCCAAGAATAATTTACTTATTTCCCATAAGGGTAGTATGGTCATTTTCACGGTCTCCATAATATTTATTGCACTTTTCCAATAAGGGTAATATGGTCATTTTCACGGATTTATCCGATATATTTGAACTGTGATGTTCAATTATGATATATTTAAGTCTCCGATTCATCCGAAGGAGAAACTCAACTTTACCTCTAGTAATATTTGAACTCGTGATGTTCAATTATGATATATTTCGTCCTTAGTTCATCCGAAAACGAGAAACTCAGGTCTAACTGTTGTAATATTTGAACCTGTGATGTTCAATTATGATGTATTTCCTCTCCAGTTCATCCGAAAGAGAAACTCGGGTCTAACTTTAGTAATCTTTGAACCTGTGATGTTCAATTATGATATATTTCGTCTCCAGTTCATCCGAAAGAGAAACTCAGCTCTACCTCTAGTAATATTTGAACTTGTGATGTTCAATTCAGATATATTTCGTCTCCAGTTCACCCGAACGAGAAACTCAGGTCTAACTTTAGTAATCCATGAACCTGTGATGTTTAATTATGATATATTTCGTCTCCAGTTCACCCGAACGAGAAACTCAGGTCTAACTTTAGTAATCTTTGAACCTGTGATGTTCAATTATGATATATTTCGGCTCCAGTTCATCCGAACGAGAAACTTAGGTCTAACTGTTGTAATATTTGAACCTGTGATGTACAATTCAGATATATTTCGTCTCCAGTTCACCCGAACAAGAAACTCAGGTCTAACTTTAGTAATCCATGAACCTGTGATGTTCAATTATGATATATATCATCTCCATTCACCGAACGAGAAACTCATGTCTAACTTTAGTAATCTTTGAACCTGTGATGTTCAATTATGATATATTTCGGCTCCAGTTCATCCGAAAGAGAAACTCAACTCTACCTCTAGTAATATTGGAACCTGTGATGTTCAATTCAGATATATTTCGTCTCCAGTTCACCCGAATGAGAAACTCAGGTCTAACTTTAGTATTATTAACCTGTGATGTTTTCGAATACGATATATTTCTTCTCCGGTTCACCCGAATTAGAAACTCGAGTCTAACTTTAGTAATCTTAACTCCAGGATGTTTTGAAACTCGTGTCTAGCCAAGTTTCGACTTAGAGTAGTCAACTCGCGCCGTGTTTCAATCTCGGAGCACTGGTATGCATACATATATGCATAAATAGGATTTGTTTAAGGTTTCGTAGAATATCTCGAAGAAATCTTACCTGTAAATGGATGAATTCGTCGTTCTTACCGAATTTATGACTTATAGTAGTCAACTCGCGACCAGGTTTCGATCTCGGATCCTGGTACGCATACAATATGCAGAAATAGGGTTTTTTTAAAGTTTCGTAGAATATCTCGAAGGAATTTTACCTGTAAATGGATGGATTCGTCGTTCTTACCAAGTTTCTGACTTAGAGTAGTCAACTCGCGGCGTGTTTCGATCTCGGATCTCGGTACGCATACAATATGCGAAATAGGGTTTTTAAGGTTTCGTAGAATATCTCGAAGGAATCTTACTCAGTAAATGGATGGATTCGTTCTTCACCGAATTT
Source organism: Papaver armeniacum (assembly GCA_023531295.1). Lineage (NCBI taxonomy): Eukaryota > Viridiplantae > Streptophyta > Magnoliopsida > Ranunculales > Papaveraceae > Papaver > Papaver armeniacum. Next base: position 181,566 of record JAJJWW010000626.1, read on the forward strand.
CGACTCGAGTAGTCAACTCGCGGCCAGGTTTCGATCTCGGATCCTGGTACGCATACAATATGCAGAAATAGGGTTTTTTAAGGTTTCGTAGAATATCTCGAAGGAATCTTACCTATAAATGGATGGATTCGTCGTTCTTACCGAATTTCTGACTTAGAGTAGTCAACTCGCGGCCAGGTTTCGATCTCGGATCCTTGTACGCATACAATATGCAGAAATAGGTTTTTTTTTAAGGTTTCGTAGAATATCTCGAAGGAATCTTACCTGTAAATGGATGAATTCGTCGTTCTTCCGAATTTCGACTTATAGTAGTCAACTCGCGGCCGTGTTTCGATCTCGGATCCGGTACGCATATAATATGCATAAATAGGTTTTTTTAAAGTTTCGTAGAATATCTCGAAGGAATCTTACCCGTAAATGGATGGATTCGTCGTTCTTACCAAGTTTCGACTTAGAGTAGTCAACTCGCGGCCGGTGTTTCGATCTCGGATCTGGTACGCATACAATATGCGTAAATAAGGTTTTTTAAGGTTTCGTAGAATATCTCGAAGGAATCTTACCGTAAATGGATGGATTCGTCGTTCTTACCGAATTTCCGACTTAGAGTAGTCAACTCCTTGGCTTGTGTTTCGATCTCGGATCCTAAAGTACGCATACAATATGCAAAAATAGGGTTTTTTAAGGTTTCGTAGAATATCTCGAAGGAATCTTACCTGTAAATGGATGGATTTGTCATTCTTACCAAGTTTCTGACTTAAAGTAGTCAACTCGCGGCCAGGTTTCGATCTCGGATCCCGTACGCATACAATATGCGAAAATATGGTTTTTAAGGTTTCGTAGAATATCTCGAAGGAATCTTACCCGTAAATGGATGGATTCGTCGTTCTTACCGAATTTCTGACTTAGAGTAGTCAACTCGCGGCCAGGTTTCGATCTCGGATCCTTGTACGCATACAATATGCAGAAATAGGGTTTTTTAAGGTTTCGTAGAATATCTCGAAGGAATCTTACCTGTAAATGGATGGATTCGTCGTTCATACCGAATTTCTAACTTAGAGTAGTCAACTCGCGGCCAGGTTTCGATCTCGGATCCTGGTACGCATACAATATGCAGAAATAGGGTTTTTTTAAGGTTTCGTAGAATTTCTTGAAGGAATCTTACCTGCAAATGGATGGATTCGTCATTCTTACCGAATTTCTGACTTAGAGTAGTCAACTCGCGGCAAGGTTTCGATCTCGGATCCTAGTACGCATACAATATGCAGAAATAGGGTTTTTTAAGGTTTCGTAGAATATCTCGAAGGAATCTTACCTGTAAATGGATGGATTCGTCATTCTTACCAAGTTTCTGACTTAGAGTTGTCAACTCGCGGCCAGGTTTCGATCTCGGATCCTGGTACGCATACAATATACAGAAATAGGGTTTTTTTTAAGGTTTCGTAGAATATCTCGAAGGAATCTTACCTGTAAATGGATGGATTCGTCGTTCTTACCGAATTTCCGACTTAGAGTAGTCAACTCGCGGCCAGGTTTCGATCTCGTATCCTGGTACGCATACAATATACAAAAATAGGGTTTTTTTAAGGTTTCGTAGAATATCTTGAAGGAATCTTACCTGTAAATGGATGGATTCGTCATTCTTACCAAGTTTCTGACTTAGAGTAGTCAACTCTAGTAATCTTTGAACTTGCGATGTTCTAAACTAATATATTTCTTCTCTGGTTCATCCAAATGAGAAACTCAAGTCTAACTTTAGTAATCTTTGAACCTAGGATGTTGAAAACTGATATATTTTCGATCCAGTTCATCCGAACGAGAGACTCAGGTCTAACTCTAGTAATATTTGAACCTCGGGATGTTGAAATCGATATATTTCTTCTCAGTTCATCGAACGAGAGACTCGGGTATAACTTTAGTAATCTTTTGAACCTGGGATGTTCGAAATCGATATTTTTATTCTCCAATCCATCCAAATGAGAAACTCAGGTCTAACTCTAGTAAGATTTGAACCTGCGATGTTCTAAACTGATATTTTTATTCTCCGGTTCATCCAAATGAGAATCTCAGGTCTAACTCTAGTAATCTTTGAACCTGCGATGTTTGAAAATGATATAATTCTTCTCCAGTTCATCCAAATGAGAAACTCAGGTCTAACTCTAGTAATCTTTGAACCCGGGATGTCGAAAATTGATATATTTCTTCTCTAGTTCATCCGAAGGAGAAACTCTGTCCGGGATGTTGAAAGTCGATATATTTCGATCCAGTTCATCCGAACGAGAGACTCAGAGCTAACTCTAGTAATCTTTGAACCTGGGATATTCAAATATAATATATTTCATCTTCCGTTCACCTGAACAAGAAACTCAGGTCTAACTCTAGTAATCTTTGAACCTGTGATTTTCAAATCTAATATATTTCGTCTCCAGTTCATCCGAACGAGAAACTCAGGTCTAACTCTAGTAATGTTCGAACCTGGGATGTTCAAATATGATATATTTCAATTTCAACTTTAGTTCATCTGAATCAGAAACTCAGGTCTAACTCTAGTAATCCTTGAACCCGGAATGTTCAAATCTGATATATTTCGTCTCCGGTTCATCCGAATGAGAAACTCAGGTCTATCTTAAGTAATCTTTGGGAACTTGAGTTTTTAATGCTTTATTTCAACTTCCGATTCTTTAGATTAATTCATCGTTTTTCTGATTCGTTTTCATTATTCATATTCACACTCCTTCATAAAAATTATTTGGATTTGGTGTGATATACGCGTCGAAATATGCGTAAACTATTAGATTTTTCTTTTCAACGTTATGAACTCCTACTTTACGATGTCACATGGTTCGGTAAGTTATTAAATGCACCACCTAATTTAAAAAAAATGAGAGCCGTCCAATGAATTTCCTTGTGACACGTGGTAATATGTTAACCATTTGATCTTCTAAAACTAATCAGATAGGTGTCGTAGTCACTAGTCGTCCAGCTCTACAACACAGTAACAAGGGTGTTCTATATATAGTTATAGGAGAGAGAAAATCAAAATCAAAATAAAAACCTAAATCTATTTTCTTTTAGCCTCCCTCACCTTATCTTCTTCTCCTTCGACTGAAACCCTAAGACAGTCACCCCATCTTCTTCCTTTTCGACTGAAACCCTAACACACTCAATCTAAGTAGAGTTATTACACTCGATCTACTTCATAACCAAATGTCGAGTTTTCAGAATCAACAACAAACCCAAGTGGAAGCAATAACTCCATATGCTCCAACCTTACCGGAACCCCTTTGCTCTTTTCTCCATATTCTTCATCTCCCTCCAAATCGAGAAACGAAACAGTAATCTATAAATCAATACTCTAATTTCATTGGAAATAGATACCCTATTTTTAATGGAACCCAGTAGTTCTCAAGTTCTCTTAGGATTTGGATTGAAATTAGAGTTTTGATTTAGGGTTTTGTTAGGGTTTGTTGATTTCATAGAAATTCTTTACCTTCGGTTTGATTTTCTACAAACTTTATCGAGTAAACCTACGGTTTGCAATTTATTTCTCTATTTTTCAATGTTTAAGGTAGGGTTTGATTTTGTGGATAGGGTTTTAAGTATCATTTGTTTTTTTTGTTCTAGCAATCAGTAGAAGAACATTCAACATCTTCCCTTGCATTTGTTGAAGATCCTTGGGTATAACTTCTCCCTCTTTTTTCAATTTTTTGTTGACGAAGTTATAGAAGTAATAAGATTTTTTGTTAATGAAGTTATTAGAATTCAAATGGTTTTACACTTGTGTAAATGAAGTAATTAGATCCGCAATTTTTTTCTTCGTTTGGGGTTTTTGCTAAGATTATGTATCTTTGATGGGTTTGAAAGATTTTATTGTTCAACATAATTGTATGGGTTTCTTAATGATTCTGATGTTGGGTTTATAATTTTTTAAAATCGGGAGAAGTCCTGTATATAATTTTCATTTGTATGCTTAGATCATCTCTGCTTATGTTCTGTTCATTATTTTCATTTGTTCATAATTTATAAAGTTCATAATTTATAAATTAAGTTATATTTTATAAAGTTCATAATTTATAAATTAAGTTATATTTGATCGTCAAATATAAATTGTAGTACTAATTTGATTATTCTTTCCAGGTAATGGAAATGGTGGTGCTTGTGATTCGTTGTAGTATGATATTAAAGATGGTGGTGGTGGTGATTTGTAGTAGTATTGGGGCTGGTAATGGAGATGCTTGATCATCGAGGAGTGAGTAGGGGCTCTGGTTTTGTTGCATTCTCCATCCCTGAGGAAGCTGCTAGAGCTGTAAGTTGTTATGGCTCTTTTATTTCCTTTTTTTTTTTCTCACAATTACGAAGTGATTTTGAGATTTCTGTCTGAATGATTAAAAACATGTACCCATGGTGAAACAATCCTGTAGGTGACTGAAATGAGTGGGAAGATGATAGGTCGGAAACCTCTTTATGTTGTTGTCGCTCAGCAAAGGAGAGATAGGCCGCAGGTAATCTACTGCTACCTCGAATTATTAATGTGTCCTTACGCTTCTTGGTCAACTAAAATACTCTCAAATTATGGGTTTCATATGCAGCAGGGAGCCTCGAGGATTCACTTTTGTGCGGTTTGTAGATCCTTTTGATCTTGGAGAGGCTCGGTATCATATGAATGGACAACTTTTCTGTGGCATAGAGATAAACTGTGGTGGTTCTTTGAGACGAGGAAAAGGCTGAGGAGATGCGCCACCGAGGCAGGCCAACTAGGTTTGTTAAATGAATCTATACTTGTGGATCGTTCCAAATGCTTTAGAACATTTATTCGAGTAGCTGACACCTTTGTGCTTTTCTTCTTGCTGAGCTCCTTCAGGTTATGGAGGTGGTGGAAGGCGATCTTATTATGATAAGAAACCAGTGGTGAAGTTTTCATTGTAGTTTATTTCTGGATCCCCGGGAAAGCGGTTTTCCTTTATTGTTGTTGGTAAGTTTCTTACTTAGTGCTCTATGTCTGGTATGTTTCAGGGCGTAGTATGTACTATCCCTTGAAATTTTATAAGTCAGAGAATGAGAATTTGAGTTTTATTCTTGAGATTGTAGGTATCCGGCCTGAGTCAGAGAGCTTTAATGAGGAAGGATTAGGTCCTGATCTTAAGAAAACTGCAATAGGTTGGTGGTGATCAGTTCACAGTCAAGATCTGCAGTAGGTAATTCATACCTTTTCATCAAAACATCAAAATGAATAAAAAAATTATACGTTTTAATCCATCATTTGACATTGAAGTTTGCAGGGAAATATTTGGTGCTCGTTTCTACTTTACTCTAACGTAACTTTAGAGTCCTTTGACAAAACCATTGTGCGGTTACCTCGTGACAACTATGGCCATGGACCAGCGTGATCCGAAATAGTTAATAATGTGAGCTTATTTGGTATCGTGTCTTATTAAAAAGTAGCCTTTGTTATCCTATGTGTTGGGTTTAATTTGTTATGAACAAAAATTTCTTACCAAACTGATTTATTTGGCGTGAGGTAATGAGAAAGACGAGAGCCTGATATAACTGATATTCACCGAAAAGAATGTTTGTGCGGTTATGTACTCCATTATGGCATGCAAACTTCTCCAAATGGATCATTAACTATACTTGGCAAAGAAGTAAGAATTTTTCTCTACTTTGATCTTATTTTAAGCCAATGAATTTCAAATTAAGCGATAAAATTTATGTATGTTGTTGCAGGGAATATGATTTTTTCCTTTAGAAATGTATCTGAGTGCGGGGTTCAGTTCTCTGGTTACTTTCTTGTTTTTGTATCCCCGTAAATCGAATTATGGGTTACGATAAGTAATTTCTTTTCTTGTTTTCGTTTCCTTAATTCATTTCTTCAATCTTACTCGAGTTCTTGATTGTGATTTGTGTTTAGTTATGGAATTAGGGTTAAACGAACTTTCTTGTATCATAACTTTGATGTTGCTTTAGATGGTACAAGATGGTCGGTTCTGTTTTTTTTTTAAGTAATGTAGGCAATAGATTATTCACCGATAGATAACTTCGGTGCAGTGTGATACTAATCGATGTGAACATTCTATTGTTGGAGTGATTGAGAAGAGTAGTAAGCCTTCCCGAACAAAAAGACTTTGATATGCTGTAAATTGACATTTAGATGAAAATTATGCGGAGCCTAGATTAGGTGCTAGCTAGTTAGTGACTAACATTGCTCTTATTCTCAAAGAATGACGAGTGGCCAAACCTGTACCAAGTCATTTCGGAGTTGCCAAAAACCGCTTGCTCCCAAGGCTCAAGCCAACACTAGGACAAACGTACAATTACTTTGCTCTTAATAAAATTTTACGGAACAATTTGTTTTCACTTTCTTGAATGATTGAATCGGTCATCCTGTCGGTCATTGATTTTTGAATACCATTTTTTTCTTGACTTGGGTTTATATACTAAAGGCTTGATGGCGAGGCACATCTTTGGACAGATTACGCGTCATTAAAGGGCTGCATTACTTTGAGGAGCTTTATGGCAGCTCATAGTGTTAGCTTTGAATTGTTTTGGGTTAAATTTCATGAGTGGAATGATTATGTTTAACGAATGGAACGATTCTGTTGTACTTGTGTTCGTAATGAATGTATGAATCTTCTTTGAGAATGCATGAACCGCAGATTGAAAAATAAAAATTGCAGGCCTGGGTTCCAAGTTCGGTTTTAATTGTATTACAGGCCTGTAAACTGAAGTCCAGTCCATGAAAATGATTTGGGCTACCCATTTTTTTAATTGTAACGAAAGAATTGTCATGGTTAAAGCGCGTGACACAAATTGTGAAGAAAAATAACACGCGTCATCATAAGCCGTGATGAGTATGACGACACGTGTCATATGAGTAACTGTTATAATTAATGGCAACGCTAATATGTGTTACTTTAACCGTGACAAAAAAGGACACGTGTTGTCGAAGCAATCGTTGCAAGGATTGATAGAATGATTATAAACGTTGCTTTGTAAATGTGACTCTTTAAGACACGTGTCATACTCCGAATTGTGGTTAATAGAGAGTAATGATTAAAACCGTTAAGATAAATGTGACAAAAATGACACGTGTCGCTATCATAAAATTAGTTTAATTGTGACTATTAATTATTGTAACGCTTTTTAAATGTGACTGTATCGGCAATTGTCACAGATATAAACGTTACAAAACTCCATCACAATTATTAATAACGGCCTATTTGTCACAGGCTATACCCGTTACAAATTTAATAAGTAACAGGTATAGCCTGTGACAAAATTCCTGATTTGGTGTAGTGTACATGCACCAATTATTTGTAAAACTTCAGACTTGTCAACAAGGTGCCAAATTAGTGGAGGAATATGTGTATGAGTTCTACAACCTAATTGCACGTAATAAAATTAATGAAACTGAAGAACAACTTGTGGCAATATTTATTGAAGGATTGAATCGTCTGATTCAATAAGGGATGACTCACTCAGTTTTTACTATGGTTGAAGCTATTCAACAAGCTATCAAGATAGAAAGGCGTGTACTTGATACTTCTAGACAAGCAACACCACGACAAGTTCGTTATCAGCATTATTATAAAACTGCAAAACCATTTAATTTTTATTATGGTAACCAAGGTGAAAAGGGATCAACAGTCGTTGTTGATCCACAAGACAGAGGTTCTGGTCAATTTTATCAGCAGCAACAAATAACATCTCTTCCTCCAGACAATGCTCCAGTAATGCATATTCCATCTGCTAAGCCACCTCAGAGTACTCCTCAAAGAGATATTCCTCCAATTGCTAGAGGTAATTATCAACAACAATTTCCTCCTTTAACTAAAGATCCTAATCCTTATTCTAAGTTTAGATGAGACAGGTGTAATAAGTGCAACCAAACTGGTCATACTTCTAGTGATTGCCGCAAGTTTAATGTTTATATTAATGAAACTCATGAAGAAACACCTGAATAGGATGCACTGGGGGATGATGAAATTAATTATCTACATGCACATGAGTCTTATGATATAGATTTTTTGGAGTTATTCGACCCATATTAATTATTGAGCCATGTATTACTCAAAGACATAATATTTTCAAGTCTCATTGTGTTATTGAAGATAAGTTTTGTAGCATGATTATTGACAGTGGAAGTACAGAAAATTTTGTGTCTGCCAGTTAGTTGAGACACTTGGTTTACCTGTTACTATTCATCCAAATCCATATTCAGTTGGTTGGATAAATAGTTCTTCAATTAAAAAGTCACTCATCAGTGTTCAGTAAAGTTTTCTTTCCCAGGATATGAGGATTATGCTCTATGTGATGTCATTAATATGAGTGCTGCAAGCTTGTTGTTAGGAAGACCATGGCAATATGACATTCGTGTTGTTCATAACTTCTATGAGAATACTTATACTTTTGTTCATGAAGGTTTTACTAAGGTTTTGTGGCCTCTACAATCTTCAACTTCAGTCAAGGAACCAACAGATAAGAAGACAACTACCTTAGTTGTTACCATTGTTCATTCTTTACAACCAACTCATCTTTGAGTTTTGATGAAGTTGTTAAGCCAATGGTGGAAATTCCAGACAAGGTACAACCTTTAATATCTTATTTTGGTGAATTATTTCCTGCTGAGTTGCCAAATACTTTACCTCCTCTGAGAGATTTACATCATCAAATTGACTTTATACCTGGAACTTCGCTTCCTAATCAACCTCATTATAGATTAAGTCTTAAAGAGCATGAGATATTACAAGGTCAGGTTGATGATTTGTTACAAAAAGTTTGATTAGATTAAGAAAAATCCCATGTGCTAGTCCAGCCTTTTTAGTAGACAAGAAAGATGGTAGACATCATATTTGTATAGACTGTAGAGCTTTAAACAGAGTTACTATACCATATAGGTTTCTTATACCAAGAATTTATGACATGATTGATATGCTTTCTGATGCTAAAGTGTTTATGAATCTTGATTTACATAGTGGATATCATCAAATACGTATTCGTGAAGGTGATGAGTGGAAGACAGCATTCAAAACAAAAGAAGGTTTATATGAATGGTTAGTAATGCCTTTTGGTCTATCTAATGCACCTAGCACATTTATGCGTCTCATGAACCAAGTTCTGCAACCTTTTCTTGGAAAGTTTGTCATTGTTTATTTTGATGACATATTAATCTTTAGCAACACTGAAGAAGAACACATAACACATTTATCTTAGGTGTTCAAAGCTTTACAATAAAGTGTTTTGTATGTGAAATTGAAGAAGTGCAATTTCTTTACAAACAGAGTCACTTTCCTAGGCTATATTGTGCCAGATACTGGTATTTCTGTGGATGATTCTCAGATCAAAGCAATCGTTGATTGGCCTACTCCAACTTCTATACGTGAAGTGTGCAGTTTTCATGGTTTATCTTCTTTCTATAGAAGATTTGTGAGGAATTTTATCACTATTGCAGCTGGTTTGACAAATTGTTTGAAGCGTGATACTTTTGAATGAACTGAAGAAGCAGATAAAAGCTTTAATATACTCAAGGAAAAGTTTTGTACCATTCTTGTTCTTGCCATGCCAAATTTTGATAAACCTTTTGAGATCCATTGTTATGCTTCTATTGTTGGCATATGTGATGTATTATCTCAAGAAGGACATCCAGTTGCGTACTATAGTGAAAAGAATTCAGATACAAGGAAAAAGTGGTCTACTTATGAGCTAGAATTAATTGCACTTGTTCAAGCTCTTAAGAACTGGCATCCTTATCTTATTCACAGTAAGTTTGTTGTCAATACTGATAATCAGGCTCTTAAGTTTTTGAAACGTCAGCTAAGGTCAATCGAATGCATGATAGGTGGCTATCTACTATCAATCAGTACACCTTTTCTATTAAATATCAGAGTGGAAAACTTAATCAAGTGGCTGATGCTTTGAGTAGAAGAGCTCATCTTCTTGTCACTCTCAAACATGAGAGTTTCGCTTTTGATTTCTTAAAAGATATGTATAGTGAAGACAAAGAATTTCAGAAACTCTGGAAAAGTTTGGTTCTTCAACAGGCAGTGTTGATGTTTATCTCATTCAAGATGGTTTTATTTTTAAAGGAAATCGTTTATGTATATCGTAATGTTCTTTATGTCTTCATTTGATCCAAGAATTGCATGGCAGTGGCCTTGGAGGACATTTTGGACGTGATAAAACCATTACTTTGGTTGAGAAATGATATTTCTGGACTTCAATTAAAAGAGATGTTCAGAAGTACGTACAAAAATGCATGGTTTTCCAGCAGTCTAAGGGGACTGTTCAAAACACAGGCTTGTATACTCCACTTCCAATTCCAAATGCTCCATGGGTTGATATTAACATGGATTTTGTTCTAGGATTACCACGTACTTCAAGAGGGAATGATTCTATTATGGTATTTGTTGATCGTTACTTAAAAATGGCTCACTTCATAGCCTACAAGAAATCAACAGATGCTTCTAGTATTGGCTTACTTATTTTTCAAAGAAGTGGTACGTTTACGTGGAATTCTAAAGACAATTACTTCTGATCGAGACACTAATTTTTTGAGCTATTTCTGGAAGTCTTTGTGGATGTGTTTAGGAACTAAACTTCAATATAGTACAACTGCTCATCCTCAAACAGATGGACAAACTGAAGTGGTCAATCGTTCTTTAGGCAATCTTATTAGAGCCAAGGTTATTCGAGGAAAAGAGAAGCAATGGGACAATCTCCTTCCAAATATGAAATTTGCTTATAACACTTCAGTTAATCGATCTACAGGTAAGACACCTTTTGAGATTGTTTATTCTAAAGTTCCTAACCATATTTTGGATTTGGTAGTGCTTCCAAAGATGTGAAAATCAAATGCTAAAGCAGAAAACTTGCTTGAGAAAGCTTCTATAATTCATCAAGAAGTGAAAGCAAAGCTTACAGATTCTAACAACAAGTACAAGGAAGATGCAGATCAACATAGAAGACTTAAGACCTTTAGTGAAGGGGAATTAGTTATGATTCATCTCAGAAAAGAACGATTTCCTACTGGTACTTATAACAAGACCAAGATGAAAAAATATGGAACATTCAAGATTTTGAAGAAAATCGGTGATAATGCATATGTTATTGATTTTCCATCAAATCGGGACATCTCTAATATATTCAATGTACAAGAAATTTTTACATTTGATGGAGAGAATGAAGTTCTTTCTATTCATTTACTCGAGGGAGAGTTTCTTTCAAGAAGGGGGGACGGATGTAGTACATATTTATCTGTATCAACAATGATTATTGATCCTTTTCTACTGTGTTAACTTTAACAGTTCATCCCGTGCGTACGTATCAACTATTCTGATCGATCACATGTGTTTGTTTATTTTGCTTGCCTTGCAAGTCTTTTCTTTCCTAGTTTGTTTAGATTTCCTTTTTCTGTTTAGTCGGTTCTTGTGAACCTATTTAAAGGTTATACCTTCTTGTTTTGAGAGGAGATTATTGTCAATATTATTATCAAATTAATTATCAATTTTACAACCCTAGAATCTTGATCCTTGAATCAGATTTTATTAAGTTTCTGACGGAACTTAAACTATCTTCACAATCTCAACAACTAGTTTGCTATCTCCTTGTACTACACTATATTGTTTGCATACCTGGTTAGCGAACATAGTGGTTAAGTTCTAAAATCGGTTGAGTATGATTCTCATACTCATGAATTAAAACTTTATGAATTAAGGAATGCAATCTTTGCAAACCGTGGCTTAATGTTCATGAATTGATTCTTGTATAAGTACTTTGTACGATTACGAATCAATCCGATTTTGATTCAATTTGTTCATATATATTTCTATGAGATAGTGAACAATTGAACAACTCTATGTGAAACACAATTAAATTCATTTGATTATCTTTTATGTTTGTGTTGATGGGTGAAAACTACTCCTGCAGAATTTGGTAATTTGGGGTGTGGATGAGGAATGAATCTAAACCTTCAACAAATGCACTCGCGCGGTGAGTGCTTGTAGATTCGAGAGATCAATCAGGCAAGTCCGGCCTAAACCAAGAAATGGCCGTTCCGGACTTGTTTCGGTCACAAAGTGAAGGAGATGGGGTTGATCTTAGGGAGGGAAGCGAAGAAGGTGTTGAGATTGTGAAGATGTTGGCTTGCTTATGACTTGTAACAGAAAGATGAGCAAGCTTACGGTTGATGCAAGCAAAGGTTTGGGTGTTTGAATACGATTTTTGTATTAACACTTGATTTTTCTGTCTCGTCCGAACTTGTGTTGTTCTCGTCCGCCTTTTGAAATAGGGCGGAGAACCTATTTATACAAGTCATTGAGCCTCATTCACGTTTCTCGTGGGAAGTGGAGGTAGTGGAATGATGGAGTAGTGGAGTTGTGTGTCGGTGATACACGACCGGTCTTGCCCACTTCTCCTGTTCATCTCTAACCGCCCATGACTTCCTAACACGTTCTTGTGATGGCGTGTTGCACGCCGCACGCCGTAAACCGCCGAGACCAATACCCCGTATGTATCCCCCGTTTGTGACATGATTGATGTCTGGAATGTGGATCGTGGATCCACGAAAGGTAGCATGTAATGTTGGATTGAATAACTCGCGTTATTGAGGAAGTTGATACTTGTAAAGTATCGTGTGTATTTTATGTGTCTTGCATTGTGGTGTGGTAAGGCGATGGGTAATGACGCCTCATCGACCAATTGACTCCCGACTGTGGTTGTATAACCAAGCTGGTGAAGTTGGACGGATGAGATGAGCTTTGAGACACTCATCTGCGACCGTTAATGAATATTGGTTTTTTTTGAAGAGGTGCGCAAGCATCACTCTTCAGCTTGGTCGAAACCAAGTATGGGAAGGATTTTGGAGAGGACCGACCATACATGCGTGTAGACGGCATGATGGTGTAGGTGCCTCGTATTCCGTTCCCTCACGAAAGCGCGATTTGGGCCACTCAATTTGACCGGCAAAGAGGAGTGGTGAGATCGATTTTGCGATAAGAGTTTGATACCGCAAGAAGCCGCGCGCCATACTCTTTTCCGGCGCGTTTTCCAAGACGACCCTAGCTTGGTCGGTCTTGGCCGGTTGGTTTGGCGTGAAGATGGTAGGCTGATGTTCACGCCCCTGTCTCACCGTCCCATGAAAACGTGATCTAAGCCACCCAATTCGTCCGGTGAAGTTGAGTGGTCGAGATCGATTTGCAATTTGGGAAGTGTATCCACGCATGTTTGAGCGGGCGTTTTGGATTGGCCGTGCGTGATATGCCTTGGCCGACCGCATGAAGAGGTAGATGGGCCCACGGTGGTCATGCTGGTATGACCGGACCGCTTAATCTAATCAGTGACCCTCCATTCGTGCCGAGAAGATGGACGCGCGTGATGGCTTGAACCCTAATTTTGGCTTTCAAAGCCGCGCGACCATGCTATTTCAAAGTGACGAATGTGTTGTAACCAACCATGGTTGGTTTTGACCGATTGGTCAAGTGTGTGTAGGCGGTCACATGGTGATTGTGTCGACATGCTCCGGGCCCTTTGAGTCTGCATCAAAACCCTCCATCTATACCTGCGAAGATGGATGGTTGAGACCGTTTTGTGGCACATGTAATATGCCGCAAACCCTAATTTAGGGTTTTCCGCCCATAATGCTTGGTATGGACGGTTTCTTGGCAAGCAAAGGCCAATGGTCGACCATGCGGGGTCGGCCGTGTGTATTCCATACCTGCTTGGGGGTGATGGAATTGATCTGGGGTCGTCCAATCATGCTTGTGGAGTTGGATGATGCGATCGATCATATCCGCAAGCTAAGGCCGTGGGTATTCCATACCATGCTTAGGGTGATGGAATTGATCCGTGGTCATCCAATCATGCTTGTGGAGTTGGATGATCGCGATCGTATCATATCCGGAGACTGATACAGTCAAGTCTGGATGCTCAATCGGGCTAGTATAACACACCGAGAGGGGCTCAATCGGGCTAGTATAACACACCGAGAGGGCTCGGGCTAGTATAACACACCGAGAATCAGCCTGTACGGGTATTTCGTACATGGTTTCATTATAGTGCTTGGAGGTTCGTGTTACTCTGTATGAGTAACACTCGGTCTCATGCCACACTGATAATGATTCATTATAGTGCTTGGAGGTTCGTGTTACTCTATAAGAGTAACACTCACCATCATGCCACACCGATAATGAGTACGGGAAATACAAGGTCGAATTAAGTGAGGGAGTATCCAACACTTATAAATGGCTTTATCTTTTACAAGATGTCACGCATGATTTTTCTCGGTTTTTTACAAACTCAACCTTGAACGAAAATCCACCATCAACATTAAGTCCCCTGCCTAGCACACAATGGTTACACTATTGTGTGGTAGGCATGAGATGGTGACAGTTAAAGATAAAACTTATGAGACAATGTTAGATGTTACCAGGAGAGACGGGTCGTCCTGTCCTTCGAGCATGTCACGTTCAAGAGACGTACAGAAAAGTGTTCCCTAGCATGATGTCGGTCTTGCTTGCTTCGATCGACCTTGCTATGATTCGCCTTCGGTCGTGGGGCTATTGCGCCGCTTCGTTCAATCGTGGGGATGTGCCTAATCGACCGATGTTGCGCCCGCTTCGTTCGTGGGGTTACTGCGCCCGCTTGATCGAACGTGGGCTTGTTGTGTCTGCTTCGGTTGAAAGTGGGTCTACTGTGTACATGCTTCAAACGTCAGCCATGTGCTTCGACTGAAACCGGACCTGTTGTGTGCGCCTATTATACCAGCCTTATGTCGTGATTAACACCAGCCTTTGCGACTTGAGCAATACCAGCCTTTTGACTTGAGCAATACCAGACTTGAGGCTTGTACCGTACGAAGCTTGATCAATACCAGACACTTGAATGATGTTTGGGTGGCCATTGTGTGAGTTGTGTCTTGCCGTGTGTGTGGCGACACTTCTCATATGCTTTCATACAAGTTCTAACTCCTGTCTTTTATTTCATTGCGGTAGAAAGAATCCCTGTTGAGATGTCTTCTGGAGATAATGCTGGTGTCAAGTCAGGAAGTGTTGATAGCTTCAAAGATATGCCGAACGTTGATGATGAGCTGTTCACCGCGCCCTTTCAACTATGAAAATATTCGTTCCACCTGATAACCCACCTCATATATACTTTAGGGTTCTTCATGCTCCGCCGGGTCCTCATGAAGGATGGATGAGACGTACGTTTAAGCAATGAGTACATCAAAGATAACTTAGAGTGCAGATTATTGATGTAGCTTGAGTGTTGAAACGACTCGAGAGGATGTTAAAGTGGTTTTACGCGCGAACGTTGAGGTAGATCCTGGAGAGAGTGTTGCAGGATTCCGAGCGAACAGGGGTCCCGGAGAGAGTATTGAGGCGTCTCTTGAATAGACTATTGAAGCAGCTTCATGGGAGGGAGAGTTGAAGTGGCTTCCTCTCCGCCTTCGATTTACCCTTGCGAATTCCATGATTCTTGACAGACCATCTTTCTCGTGTTGAAGAAGTCCTTGACTGACGGTGAAGGAACTTCATGCCGAGCCTCAGTCCCCAAGCGTGGTTTACATGGTTTGTTCGTAGTGGTTTTTGTCGAGCCTGGTATGGAATATCTCGAACGTTGTTGCATCATTGCGGGAGTCGTACATGTGGCACTCGGAGTTGGAGTTGGCGGACACGCAGGATATTGTATCTCGGTGGTTTTCCCCTTGTCGCTTCGTGGAACCGCTTGCGTAAGGTCTGAAGGTTGTATCGCCTTGTTGGTGAGATATATGCCCTTGCGTCACGCTCGTACATCCTTATCCGGTTGTAGCCGCTACATCCATCCATGGAGGAGAACATGCCGTGTCCGCTGGTTGCATCTACTAACATGTCGATGTTCGGGAGAGGAGAATCGCTTTGGAGCATTCCATTGGGCGGAGAGACCGGTGTCGGTCTCTCCACGCTAATTGCTAACCGACGCCCGGTATATTGTCTTCCCCTTCTAATCACGTCTTGCTTCGAAAGTGCGTCCCCTTTTGGTGTGAGTATGGGTTGAAGCTTCACCGTATGTGCTGGTCTGGTTTCCTTCGAAGTCCGTCATTGTGGTGGGATGACGCACAATCTTGCATGGGCTAAACTTGGCCGTCCTGAGAGTCTTGAGAGAAATCACATTGGAAGATGCTCCTGTGTCGACGAGGGCCCTCCTGAACTCTGAACCCTTGATGTGTGCGGTAACATGTAGGGCCGGTCGTGATCTTTTCTCGCCATCATGTCGTCTTCTCGTAAATGTAACATTATTTACGGTGTGTTTTCGATGCAGTTAAGACTTATGGACGTGAAGGAGTCGAGTGTACGTCCGTAGCTATTTTATTAATTACGTGAAACATCTCTTGCACGTTGATTCTTTGAGAGGCGCAAGAGTTCACACAAGCTTTCCACTAGAGATGCCGCTTCCTAATCCACTGGTCTCTGGTTCGTAGTAAATCTGTTGACCTGGGGAGGATCGTTGTGAGGATCAGTCCCCAGTGTAGGAATCTCCATGACAGGCCGTTCATATCCGATGTCGCTCATTTTATCGTGTCCACGTAGGTCCGCGCGGCTGAAATACCTCTTTTCGAGTTGCGGCCATATCCGTTTGAGTCTTAGCAAGAACTTCCTGCTTCTCCATCAAGTCTCGAAATGGTAATGGATGGTGGTCCTCCTCTCGTCCCTCCGGCTCCTCGTCCCGATGCGGAGTGAAAGTTGTTGCTCGGTGACTACCGGAGGTGTTACGCTTGAGGAGTTGTCGGGATTTGCACGCTCGACTCTCGGTGACGGGAGGTGTTACACTTACTGGAACATCTCCTGCTACGCCGGCACCGGTGGTAGAAGTGACGGCTGCATAAGGTGTATTGACCACGGTAGCTCCGAAATTATAGGACGGAGCCCCTTCTCGTATACTTGTGTTACTTGCCGGGAAGAAGAGGTTGAAAAGTTGCCTAAGGAATTGAAGTGAAGCAGGTTGTACTTCAAAGGATGAAAGTCTCTCTTGCCCGAAGGACGAGTTTTGCTGCTGAAGGACTTTCCTTGAAGGATCGTAGCTACCTACTTGTCTTTTTAGATGCTCTTGTTTTTGAGTGATAGTGAGGATTCCTTTGACTACCTAGGTTTTGAATTAATAGGTAATTGAATTGGTTCATTTTGAGATAGTTTGGTGAATGATTTTTTCGAAAGAGGTTATTTTAAATGAAATTTGCATCTTGGTCATGAATGATTGCACATGTCACATGAAGTTGCAAACGTTGTGTGAAAGGAAAGCATGAATGAAACAGACATGGTGTTTGATTACTGAGCCTCTTTCTCCACGTGTGGGATGCTAAGTCCCCAGTGAATTCTAAACTATCTTTCTTGTAAAATTGTTGAGTAGAACTTACTTGCTTTTGAAGCCTCATTTGTATCAAACCGGAGTAGCCTCTCCAAGAAAATCCTCCGCACTAACTTCTCAAAGCTATCCCACCGAGCCAAGCTTCTCCGAACAATGCGCTTCAAAGCGTTGCACTCACCAGTGGGTGGGGTGATGAAGGGACCGGTGGTAATGACAAGACTCGGGTCCATTACTTCTTGACTAGTAGGTGGGCGCCGTATCGGGGGTAGCTTTATCTCTCCGTTTCGCACCCACGTCTCCAGTAGCTCAGAATCTTCTTCATTGGGAAGGGGAAATGTAAGTACCTTGTGTCCAGCTTTTCTGCGTTAGCGGGCGTTGCGATGTCTCCCCGTGGCTTTGATATGGAACAGAGATGAAGTTGGAAGACTTGCGAGCGCCATCATGTCTCTGCGGATTGTCTTCCTAAGTAGAGGGATGTAGAGGGTGTCGTAATGTCACCGCCGAGTGACCGGATTGAACGCTCCCATCCTCTCGTATTCAGGCATTTCTTGATTGATTTCTCCTTCCTCAAGCGTTTCTTGATTGGTTGGAAGGCCGACGCGGATTGGACAAGTCTTAGGGCTTCGGCAAGAGCTTTGAGGTATAAATCCTCTGGCAAGGCTCCATAGGCTGCAGGTTCCCCTTCTTTATCCGGCGGACATCGTAGCATTCTCGGATAAGTCTCCTCTCCCGTGGAGTTGCACGGGTCTCCATTGTTGACCGGACCATGTTGTTCATCTTCCCCGGGTCTCCTGCGGTTGCGCGCCCTTTTGCTTCTCCACCGGTAAAGATGTGACTCTGGTTAAAGATTCTCGCATTGCCCGAGTGGATGCGTCGATGCTTCTTATAATTGTGCCGCCATACCATTCAAAAGGCGAAATGTCTCGCTCTCGCTTCCGGTGATACCGACTTGATTTGCCAAGACATCCTCCAAGCATTCTATCTATGCTTCCCATGATATCCTGAACCACCTGCGGATTCCGAGTGAGGATACATCGTGAGACGAAAAAACCGAGAATTCGATTCTTGTAACCGAGAGATCAATCTCCCTTTGTGGTCGCCAATTGTTGATGGGTGAAAACTACTCTGCAGAATTTGGTAATTTGGGGTGTGGATGAGGAATGAATCTAAACCTTCAACAAATGCACTGCGCGGTGAGTGCTTGTAGATTCGAGAGATCAATCAGGTGCAAGTCCGGCCTAAACCAAGAAATGGCCGTTCAGGACTTGTTTCGGTCACAAAGTGAAGGAGATGGGGTTGATCTTAGGGAGGGAAGCGAAGAAGGTGTTGATATTGTGAAGATGTTGGCTTGCTTATGACTTGTAACAGTAAAGATGAGCAAGCTTACGGTTGATGCAAGCAGGCTCGGGTGTTTGAATACGATTTTTGTATTAACACTTGATTTTCTGTCTGTCTCCGAACTTGTGTTGTTCTCTGTCTCGCCTTTTGAAATAGGGCGGAGAACCTATTTATACAAGTCATTGAGCCTCATTCACGTTTCTCGTGGGAAGTGGAGGTAGTGGAATGATGGAGTAGTGGAGTTGTGTGTCGGTGATACACGACCAGTCTTGCCCACTTCTCCTGTTCATCTCTAACCGCCCATGACTTCCTAACACGTTCTTGTGATGGCGTGTTGCACGCTGCACGCTGTAAACCGCCAGACCAATACCCCAGTATGTATCCCCCCCAGTTTGTGACATGATTGATGTCTGGAATGTGGATCGTGGATCCACGAAAGGTAGCATGTAATGCTGGATTGAATAACTGCGTTATTGAGGAAGTTGATACTTGTAAAGTATCGTGTGTATTTTATGCAGGTACTGCATTGTGGTGTGGTAAGGCGATGGGTAATGACGCCTTACTGACCAATTGACTCCTGACCAGGGTTGTATAACCAAGCTGGTGAAGTTGGACGGATGAGATGAGCTTTGAGACACTCATCTGCGACCGTTAATGAATATTGGTTTTTTTGAAGAGGTGCGCAAGCATCACTCTTCGCCTTGGTCGAAACCAAGTATGGGAAGGATTTTGGAGAGGACCGACCATACATGCGTGTAGACGGAATGATGGTGTAGGTGCCCGTATTAGTTCCCTCACGAAAGCGCGATCTGGGCCACTCAATTTGACCGGCAAAGAGGAGTGGTCGAGATCGATTTTGCGATAAGAGTTTGATACCGCAAGAAGCCGCGCGCCATACTCTTTTCCGGCGCGTTTTCCAAGACGACCTAGCTTGGTCGGTCTTGGCCGGTTGGTTTGGCGTGAAGATGGTAGGCTGATGTTCACGCCCATGTATCACCGTCCCATGAAAACGTGATCTAAGCCACCCAATTCGTCCGGTGAAGTTGAGTGGTCGAGATCGATTTGCAATTTGGGAAGTGTATCCACGCATGTTTGAGCGGGCGTTTTGGATTGGCCAGGCGTGATATGCCTTGGCCGACCGCATGAAGAGGTAGATGGGCCCACGGTGGTCATGCTGGTATGACCGGGCCTGCTTAATCTAATCTGTGACCCTCCATTCGTGCCGGAGAAGATGGACGCGCGTGATGGCTTGAACCCTAATTTTGGCTTTCAAAGCCGCGCGACCATGCTATTTCAGGCGGACGAATGTGTTGTAACCAACCATGGTTGGTTTTGACCGATTGGTCAAGTGTGTAGGCGGTCACATGGTGATTGTGTCGACATGCTCCGGGCCCTTTGAGTTCGCATCAAAACCCTCCATCTATACTGCGAAGATGGATGGTTGAGACCGTTTTGCGGCACATGTAATATGCCGCAAACCCTAATTTAGGGTTTTCCGCCCATAATGCTTGGTATGGACGGTTTCTTGGCAAGCAAAGGCCAATGGTCGACCATGCGGGGTCGGCCGTGTGTATTCCATACCTGCTTGGGGGTGATGGAATTGATCCGGGTCGTCCAATCATGCTTGTGGAGTTGGATGACTGCGATCGATCATATCTCGGCAAGCTAAGGCCGTGGGTATTCCATACCATGCTTAGGGTGATGGAATTGATCCGTGGTCATCCAATCATGCTTGTGGAGTTGGATGACTGCGATCAGATCATATCCGGAGACTGATACAGTCAAGTCCGGATGCTCAATCGGGCTAGTATAACACACCAAGAGGGGCTCAATCGGGCTAGTATAACACACCGAGAGGGCTCGGGCTAGTATAACACACCGAGAATCAGCCTGTACGGGTATTTCGTACATGGTTTCATTATAGTGCTTGGAGGTTCGTGTTACTCATACAGAGTAACACTCAGTCTCATGCCACACTGATAATGATTCATTATAGTGCTTGGAGGTTCGTGTTACTCTATAAGAGTAACACTCAGTCATCATGCCACACTGATAATGAGTACAGGAAATACAAGGCTGAATTAAGTGAGGGAGTATCCAACACTTATAAATGGCTTTATCTTTTACAAGATGTCAGCGCATGATTTTTATGGTTTTTTACAAACTCAACCTTGAACGAAAATCCACCATCAACAGTTTGATTGATCATCATATTTGATCTAGAAGTGTTAGATGAATATGGTAGTGTTCATATGGCTAACTTCAGTAAACTGTTATTAAGCCAAATCAATATACACGTTTAGGTACGGTTACCCATATATAAATGAAGGTATATTTCATTTGTGTGTAACACGCTAAGACCATCTAACGGTGGAGATTAATTGCTTTATTTTTAAGCATACTTAGCTTGAATCTTAAATCAGGATTTCATCTAACGGTGAGTATTGAATGCTTTGTTACTAAGCAATCTTAGCTTTGATTGTAAGCAACCATGATTTGAAAGACTATATAAGGGGAAACTCTAGCAACTGGAAAACCTAATTCCGACACTTTCCTGTGTCCTAGTTGCGTACTAGAATCGATTCTCCTTTAACCTAGGTTTTTCCAAAACCATATTAGGTTAACGACTTGAAGACTTCATTTGAGATTCGTGAAGCCGAGATCCAACTATTTTCTGCAATTGTGTATTATGATCTTACTTGTTATATCGTATTGAGTACTATCTTCTCTAAGATTTGCTCGACATTTGTCTCCGATAGGTAAGATATAAAAAGTAATCACAAAGTTCTTCGTCTCAGACATTGTGGTTCCGCAACAACTTCTTCTACCGCCATATAGTTAAGTTATTGTGAGGTGATTGATATTTCTAGGCTGCTCTTCGGGAGTATAAGACCGGATTATCAATTGGTTCTTGTTCACCTTGATTTTTATCATAAGACGAAACAAAACTTCGTAGGTACTTCTGTGGGAGACAGATTTATCTATCAGAATAGACTTATCTGTGGAGACAGATTTGTTTATAAGTCTTCGACTTTGGGTCGTAGCAACTCTTAGTTATGGGTGAGATCAGCTAAGGGAATCAAGTACGCAGAATCCGGCGTGGTTCTAGAGGCGTAAGGAACGCGACTGTACCTTAATTGGTGTGAGACTTGGTTAGGGCTCAACTAACCAAGAATTTTAACATATCACATCATCAATCGATCAATCTCTATTGATCCCCACACATTATCGACTTCCCTCTCTACAGACTGACCCTTACCCTTCCTTGTGACCGAATTGTCCCTGGAACGACCATTATCTTGGTTTAGGCCAGGGTCCTACAGATTAGTCTCTCGAATTCAAAGTACTCCCGTGCAGTACATTTGTTTAATGGTTCAGACGATCTGCTTCATCGAGCACTTACCTCCTCCACCATTTTTCACCGTAAAACCAAATGAGTCATTTTTTCCATAAACGAGATACATTCATTCAATTTAAGTTATTCATCACAAAAATTAACAAATATCATAGCAATTGAACAACACAACATAATTTAGGGTTTAAGTTTATAATGC
Organism: Papaver armeniacum; assembly: GCA_023531295.1. NCBI lineage: Eukaryota > Viridiplantae > Streptophyta > Magnoliopsida > Ranunculales > Papaveraceae > Papaver > Papaver armeniacum. Next base: position 203,789 of record JAJJWW010000626.1, read on the forward strand.
ATTACCTTTGATTATTGAGTTGATAAAACTCCTTAAAACCAGTTGGAACTAGCAAGAAAGGCTTAAAAACAAATTCAATTGAATAATCGGGATGAATCAGTGGGAAGAGCTTAGTTTTAAGATGAAGTTTGGTTTTTCTTCCAAAAACCATGAAAATGGTAGTTTAGAATGAACTCTGCTCGAGTTTTATGTGTATTTTGAGAACAAATTATGAAACGGACCATAGTTGTCCGCTACAATCGTGGTTGACTAGTCAACATAGGCAAAATGGATACTTGTTGTCCGTTCTTTACGAAACAACTGATGGATATCCGATATAGAACAATCGATGATTAACCGTTATTTTTTTCTAGAACGGCTAACCGTTGACCGTCCTCCGCTGAAATTGGAAATTACCGTTGGGCCTAGCCTCTTCCCAAACTGACATGGAAAGGAAATTAGGAACGGCTTGAGAAGAGCCAGACCAGTCTTAGATCAAAAATCGTCATGTGGAAAGAAAAAAAACGTACGTGATTGCTTAAAAATGTCCCAGAACCGTTAAAACGGACTTGAAAACGTTTTTCACCTCCGATTTTCAAACCGATTCGCTACCTACATAACCTTTCCAACACCTTTCTTCATTCATCCTCTCTCATGTGTTTTGATCATGGGTTCTTGTTTGGTGTCTTTCCTTTCGATCAAACTTACTTTCTCACACCTCATCAACTCATAATGCTCACATCTACTCTCTAATCATTCTTTCTTTCTCATATATATATATATATATATATGGAATAGCCGATGATTAACCGTTGTGTTTTCCTAAAACGGCTAATCTTTGACCGTCCTTCGGTGAAATTGGGAATTCCCGCGGGGCCTAGGCTCTTCTGGTGCTGACGTGGAAAGGCAATTGGGAAGGGCTTGGGAAGAGCCAGTAGAGCCATCCAGTCTTGGATCAAAAATCGCCTTGTTGAAAAAAAAACGTAATTGCTTAAAAATGTCCCAAAACCGTTAAAACGGACTTGAAAACGTTTTTCAGCTCCGATTTTCAAACCGATTCGGTACCTACATAACCATTGACGCTCACATTTCAGTGTCCTTTTCAACACCTTTCTTCATTCATCCTCTCTCATGTGTTTTGGTCATGGAGACCTCAAATAAGGCTCCTGCATCTCCGTCTTCAACATCATCAAATTTGATTGTGTTTGCTAGATTATCTGGTCTTCTAGTTGCAGTGCTAGTTCTTGTTTGGGGTCCTTCCTTTCTCACACCTCATCAACTCACAATGCTCACATCTACTCTGTAATCATTCTCTCTTTCTCTCTAAAGCTTCTGATTATGAGTTTTTCTTAAAAATCTGGGCCGAACATATATGCATAATGCATTTTTGTGTAAAAATTTGCAGGTTCTTCATTATCTTGTAATGGTGATATAGGTTTTGTAATCATCAGCGGAGAAGGTACAGAATATAAAACCCGTTATGTCTATTAAAAATGTTGATTCTAGTAAATGATTTATGGCATGATTGAATGAGAAATTGTTATTTTTCTCCAGCAATATTGGTGCATAAATGGTGTCCAGGGTCGAGAAATTTGAAGAAATTGGTACATCTAACTATGCAAGGAGTTGCTTTGGCATCTGGCATTTTCGGAATTTGGGCAAGCTTTCATTTGGAAAAGGGGGTTTTATCAAATTTCCATAGTTTACATTCTTGGATGGGTTTGATCTGTATCTCCTTGTTTGCTGCTCAGGTAAGCATGCTCACTTGTGTGGTATTTCAGCTTAAAACTCATAACTTACCCCCTTTAGATTATTTCCTAAGCATTTTTATTCTTCTTGAAATACACCCGAAAATGTTGGTTTATTAGGTAGCTAATTGGAATTATAATGGGGAATCTAGTCATCTTGAATTCTTGATTATGAAATGTTACGTCAGAGTGGGTGTGTTGTTGCTTTAATGGCGCAATCCCCACTTGCATTTCAAGTTTTATGGTTTCCTTGGCGTGATTGAATGATAACATGACATGAAAAGATGATAATGGGACAGCAAAAGCAGATGTGAAATACAAACAACGGATTGTCTGCTTTTGCTGTCACAGTATCATTTCTAATTTTTCTCAGATTTTGCAAGTTTGGTTGATTACAAACGGTGGATTTAACTTTTCTCATCGAATGGATTTAGTTCATTTGTCTGCTTTTACAATCCAGCACATATGTAATATCATGTACATGAAGTAAATAGAGACAGTAGGATGTGTTTTCTTAACTTAGTTTGAACCTCATACAATGTCTGGTCATGATATGATTAGCCTGAACACAAGATTTAGTGTTAACTGTTATGTGGTTAACTTCATGTGCACCGACAACTGCAGCCAGGTTTAACACATTTTCGTTTGAGAAGTTCAATCTGGACTAATGGTAAAATCTGTAGTCTTGATGCTTTTACAAAGAAAAAAAAAAGGAGGGGTATTTAAACAATCCTCCCTTTTTGTTTTTCCACCTTTTTGTGTTAAGTATAGAAAATGTTGGTTCCTGCTCGTCTCCATAATTATGTTTGGTTCTCTATAGCACATCCTAGACAACTGTATGATTTTTGATACTGAAGTTATAGAAAACAACAAGACTGAAGGGTGGAAACCAACTGCATTGTTTGGGTTGGTCGTACTTATGTGGGTCATTCTTTAACAAAACATAGCCATTTAGAAAATCAAGGCAAAAAAAATAATAAAAGGACTCACGTCGAGGTTCACTTTTTACTCATGGGGCACTTGATTCTGGTTCTGGTCAAGCTGGTTTGTGTATTTCAAACAGGTTGGTTCAACATTGACACACCCATATCTTTTTAGAGATAAGTGATGTCAGTAACTCATGCGATTTTAAGCTGACAGGTTAAAGTATTCTTCTGCTTTTTTGTTGTTTAATTTTTATGCTGGAAACGTGAGTTGCTGTCCTATGCACTCCTCCATATATATGTAGCTTGAAGTTCAGTAGATCAAGAATATCTTGGATAGTACAAGGTGCCCCATATTCCACAAATAGGACTAGCTATAGTTGTTTGAGCATCATTTTCCTTTATTTGTGAAATTTGATATAAGAATAATCTTTAGACATCCCAGTAATAGCATATGCTAACTGTGTGCGAGAGGATAGTTTATCGAATTCTTTCATTTCTGTTATATTATATTAAATTAAATTAAATTACCACTCTGATTAGTATATTCTCGTTGTCCTTATCTCTTCTTCCTTTGTCCCTTCTCTCATTTTGTTCCAATGGTTGATTTTCATGTGAGACTGTTCTCCTTATCATCTAGATCCTTCTTAGAAAATCCACCAGTTCTAAAATCTCTTAGCCCCTTGAAATTTAATGAAAGATCTCAGTTGTCAGATAGTATCATTTTGGGGTTTAGATGAATTTTGTTGTGGTGGCTGGTGAGGCGAACACTCCCACAGAAAATTAGGCATTGAATCTACAATGCAAAAATGAGAGGGAAAGTGGTAATTGCAGATTGGACTTATTCTTCCGGATTATATTAGCATGCTATGTCGTACGTCGTTTACAAGATGTCAGCATTTGTTCACTGCTAAATTTATTGATATTGGAGGCACCTGAATTGAATATTACGCAAAATTTTGGTTTCTGGATTTGATTGCACCGACTTCCAGTTTAATCACTATTGCAATTATGTTGTGCACATCGTTGTTTAATATTTCAGTACTTTGGTTGTGATAAAAATCAAGTCCCTGAATCTCTTGTCAGATTTCTAAACGACCAGAGAATTACATTCGTCAGAGCTGGGATCGGTGAAGCTGGGCACAAGCTTTCGGTTGATTATGGGTTGAGTATTGCAACAACTGAAGATCTTGGAAGGTCAGCTGATTATATGCTTTGTTTAAACTCGGTCTTTATTTGTTGCGTCTTCCAGCCCCAAAACAAGTTTCCCCAAGAAACTAAACAGGGCATAGGCGCCTAGGCAACTACCCAGGCGCACAAAAGCCACCATAGAAAGCCTAGATTACCTTTTTTTTTTTTTTTTTTTTTCTAAATTTTAACTTAATTCTTTTTATTTTTATTTTTTGCATTTTTTTGTAAAAAACACCATAGACTAGATATTCTGAAAATATAAGAAATTACAAGCTTTTGGTTGGCAACCTAGCAACAAGCTAGGCTAGGCTAGATATTTTTATTTTTATTTTTTTTAAAGAAAAGGCCAATGCAGGCTTATATTAATCCAAATAAACTGTTGGCAAGATTTAAAGAAAAGGCCAATGCAGGCTTTTTTTTTTTTTTTTTGAGTAGCCTAGATTTTGAGTTAATTACTAGTATTATTCTTTTTTTGATTTAATTCGAAGTATTATTTGGATGCCCAGATCCTAACACTTTTCCAGGGAATAGTCCTATGAGACTTGGCCTGCTGATGTAACATCTAAGATCCAGTTTTGAGTTGCATGCTTCCAACGAATAGGATGTAACAATAAGAAGAAAATGAAAATTATATTGAAGTTGTGATTGATCCTTAATAAACTTAAGGATTCACTTATGAATAACAACAAGTGATCACATGACCATAAATGTGTAAAACACCAAAATGAAACCCTAATACATTGTAGAGAAAGTTGAAGTACAGCAAAATATAACAACGATACATAATCAGATGAACAGAAAGTAAATTTTTTTAGGAGAAATATGATCATATTCCAATTCCTAGGATTATTTGAAAGTAGTGTCCCTGAATTCATTCTCTTTACTTGGCCTTGGGTGTTGGCTCCGCCTTGGCTGGTGCTGGAGCTGATAGTGCTGCTGCTCCTTCAGCTTTCTTTGGTGGGTTGAGTTCATCCCATGCTTCAATCCAAGTAACCATTGCATCACCAAGAGTCTGGAAGTAAGGGTCAATAGGACCAAGCTTTTCCTTGACCAGCTTGGACAGTTCAATGTAACACTTCTGAACAGTTGTGCATTCCTTTGGTAGAGTCAGATTCTGGAAGAATGGAATGATCTCTTCTTGCCAATATATTCCCTTGTATTCTTTCTTCAAGTTCACAAATGGGTTACTTGCCTTGCTGTGCCAAAGGTATGGTAATCCTGTTTTCACTCCGAGGTTCAAATGATCACAGATCACCTGTTATGTCATATCATATTAAGTTCAGTTCAATTCGAATCTGTAGTTATGGTGCAACATTGATAGGAATTTAGTTTCAATTTTCCTATTATACCTTGCAGCACCATCCAGCCCACATGTCGTCGTAACGACCAATGGGTTGACCATCACCCATGAGACCAAAGTACATGGCAGGGCCGATGAGCTCCCTGTCGAACCCGAGGTTCATTCCACACATTGGGAACAAACTTCCTTTGGGAATTGTCATGACTGCATCAACATACCTGTTTGCGCTAAAAATACAAATTAATACAAGCAATTTTCAGGCAAAATTAAACTAGGCTAAATGAACTCGCTTCCGGTTACAACTTCATAATTCATATCAAAATGCGACTTTTCTGTCAGTAGATTGAGAAAAGTTTGATCTAAGCGAGTTAGTGTTACCTGTTGTTACGCTCTAGAGGCTTGACGAGCTGAGTTGGAGCGTCATAATCAGGGATATTGAGCCATAAACCATGAGAAATTGCAGTTGGAACACCTTCTCTGAAGCTGAAGGGATACCCTCGCACGAAATCTGCACCTTCTCTGAATGGATCATACAGAGTGTTGAAGAACAATGGTGTTGATGGTGTCAACAAGTTCTTGATATGTTGCGCCAACGCGTTGATCTCTTGCCCAGTGGGATCTTTTGCAACCTGGAAAAACAATTCCACCCCCCCACAACATCAACACAAGAAAATTACTGACAAAAGTCAAGACGGACTTTGACTCTTTTATTGACCATAACTGTGGGACCCACAAGACTAGAACGAATCCTGCAAGTGGGTCCCACATTGTGTCTCCGGGGGCCGGGACCTAAGACCTTACAGACATGAATTTATAGCAAAAACCACAACCGTTGAAAAAGGTTGTTCATGAAACTGCCATAATTATACTACTTGTACCAAAAACAAGGCTGAAAAATGTACTCAAATCTCAGTAAAACAAATGAAAATTAAAACAGAAAAAAAGGGTAGATTTGATTAGATGTATAATACTTACAAAGCAATCATCATCAATGGTGAAGATGTATTTCTTCTTAGAAACAAGGAAACCGAAACACCTGCAAGCAGAATCCTTGAAAGAGATACAACTAGCTTTGGGACCAAGCAGCTTGTTCACATCATTCCTGTTGTACAACTCATAATCAAAACCTTCAGGAACTTTGATGGTTTTGTTAGGATCACCATCTTGAACGATAATCAGATGATAAGGTTGGAAAAAGGGTCTCCATTGCTCTAAGAAATCAAGGTTTCTGATTGTTGGTATGACAATGTCTAGTTGGTCTTTCAGTGGTGGTGATAGTGGTGTTATTGGATGAGCCATTCTTGATGAGATCAGAACAATGTATGTTGTGAATGAGGCTGTGAAAGAGTTGAGATGAGAAGAGAGGAGAGTTTTTGGTGTGACCAGGTAATGCGAGGGTTGCGACTCTTTTATAATAATGAATGCAGGAAAGGGTTTTGAATAGGGAGCGTAAGTTTCGTTTTTTGGGAGCAAGGAAATAGTGAATGTAGAGAGAGGGAAGAGGGAGTGATTGTGGGGTTCATTCACATGGCTTGCTTTCTGTATTTACCTTTACTTCATTTGGGAGTTTTTGTAGGGAGTTTGAATTTCAAAAATTATTACCGGATCTGTAAATTTAATATTCTGTCTTAAAACGATTTTTGGGGGTTGATGATATCTTGTAAGCGTAATTAGTAAACTATATATGAATTATGCCGAGTTGGTCGTAACAGATTAGTAAACTATACATGAATTATACCGAGTTGGTCACAACAAATCGGTAACTACAGTAAAACTTCGATAAATTAAAAGTTTTGGGACCGGAAAAAATATTATTTTAGCGAAGTTATTAATTTATCAAGTTAAAATTTAACCTATACAAGTCTAGTTGGGACCAGAAAATTTTATTATTTTAGCGAAGTAATTAAGGGGAAATTTCTAAAACTATCATTTTAATGATTATTATTACTATAAGAAATATTTATAATTTGATAGCCATGTTTATATCCGTTACATATGTGTTATAAAATGTTTGTCAATGGTATAAAGTTTACGAAAAACCGTGGTATTGTTTAAGAGATATATCATTTCTAAGTTTTACCAGTTATTATCTACAAGGGTATAATTGTAAAAATACTTAAACATACTCAATTTTTCTCCTTGCCTTAATAATATTGCAATCTACAAATAACTCAATTAATTTGGGACGGAGGGAGAATCATTTTGGAGAAAATGTGAAAAGTTGGGTTTAGTTTGATTTGAAAAAATAAAAATTAAAGCTTATAATAGGGAAATTTGTAAGAATAATGAGAGTCCAATTAGAATTAAATAGAAATATAATTTAATTAGATCTAAAAAAATTATGGTTTTATATTTTGATTTTGAGGAAGAAGTTGGAAAAATTAAGGCTGGGTTTGGTAATGCTTTTATTTTCTTAAAAACACTTTCAAAACCTATATATGTTAATAATTTTTGAAATTAGTGTTTGGTAAAAAAAAATCAAAGTGCTTTTTATCGAAAGACTTCCCAAATTCCTTAATTTTTATATTTTGATTTTGAGGAAGAAGTAGGAAAAATTAAGACTTGTTTGGTAACTCCAGTTTTTCGTTTTAACTTAAATTTTAATAAAAGCATGAGTTATGTTTTAGTGAAACCTTCGATTTTACTGAGACTGAAACTAAAAGTCGGACCTTTTTAGCCCACGGTTCAGTGGCGAATTTGATGTATGGTTGAGAACAAATGGAATATTAAATGGACCATAATCTTTCTACTTATAAGTGCCATGTTAGAAATGGCCGAAATTTTGCTGAAATTTTTGGTTTCGGTCCATAACCAAGAAAAGTTTCTTAATTTTGTCAAAATTTGGCCGAAAAACTGGCTGTGACATGCGAGATTTCAATGAGACAAATTTAACATATTGGAATTTAATATTAAAAATCAATTTCGACGCCTAAAAAATGGATTGTTTTTATTTTTCTTAAAAATTGGTGTCATTTTTGGGGTAATTGAATAAGGCGAAGCGAGGTCCTTATATATACCACTTTTTCAAAATCTAAGTGATCAATTACCACAAAAAGATTGGAAATGGTTAGAAAATAGAAAAACCAAAAATGTCCCTCCTTTTAGTCCAATTACTACAACTCCTTGTGTATCTATCTTTTCAAAGGGGTATAATTGGAAAACAAACTTTAATATAACATATCTAAAAATCCGTGCTTTGAATTTTACAAATTTTATCTCGTTGGAAAGGTTATAAAAAACTCTACGCAACGAAAGTATAAACAACAATATTAAATTTAAAGTTTTTAAAAAATTCGGAGGTATTTATCATTTTAAGCATAATTTTAGAAAATTAAATGTATATTCATTATGCAAACCACCACAAAGGATACATAATACTTTATGTAGCAAATTTTTGGTTTATGCATCAACTAATTTTCCGTTGCAATTAATAAAACGATGTACTCCCTCCGTTTCAAGAAAAATAATAATTTCATTTTAGGCACAATTCTCGGAAATTAAATGCATAGCCATTATGCAAACCACCACAACGGATGCATAAGACATCATGCAACCATATTTTGATTTATGGATCGACTAATTTTCCGTTTGAGAAAAAGTGATACTTTCATATCCTGTTTCAGGAAAAGTGATACTTTCGCCCCGTTTCGGGAAAAGTGATACTTTCGCGCCGTTTCGGAAAAAATGAAACTTTCGCTCCGTTTCAGAAAAAAGTATTTACTTTTTCTGAAACGGGGCGAAAGTATCACTTTTTCCGAAACGGGGAGAAAGTATCACTTTTTACCGAAACGGGGCAAAAGTATCACTTTTTTTGAAACGGGTGAAAGTATCACTTTTTCTGATACGGGACGAAAGTAATCGTAGACAAACCCCATCTTGATTCTTCTTTCGGCCTTTCCACCGTGGCAACGGTCGTACTAGTTTTATACTTATGCACGCTTAACATAAAATTTGAAAATTAAAATTACGAAATTTTAGTGAAAATCTTCCTGAAATAAAATCACAAAATTGGTTAAAAAGACCAAAATCAACAATTCCCGGGTGAAAAAGATATCTAGATTTTGATATTGTTTAAATGGACAAAAATACAAAAACAGCCAGGATGTAAACAGTTTCATCCTACCCATTTTCAAATACTTTTTCTTATTTTTAATTTACATCAGCATCCAGTTTCATCCTCGCTCTTTTTTAAGTTTAAGTCAGGATGAATCCAGTTTCATTTTTGCTAAATTTTTTTGTGTTCATTTCACTCATACTAATTTTTACTCGTCCATTACAACCATGTTAAATATTTGGACAAATGACCCATTTTCCGAAATAAAATTGTCTCAGCATTCCAGTCCTGACTGAAACGACACTGAGATCGAAAGGCTACGTACATTGTAAGGATACAAGTTCTTTACAAACGGATTTTGTATCTTAGAGATAGAGTGAATAATAAGAACATACATGTTTGCGAGATTCTTCCTTTGGCAATTCATTGGGTTCTTTAGAAGGAACAAAATCATCGGATTTACAGAGATAGGAGACGGTCAGTGCTTAAATTAACTTTTGCGATGGTCTCAGATTTTAGACATGTAAGTCAAGTTTTGTACGACTAAGAGGCTTTATTCGACATTGAAAGTGTTATAAACTTGTTTTGATTTTAATTTTATTAACTTATTCGTCTTTTAAATTTAATGATTAATAAAATTTACGGAAAATGGGTCATTTTTCCAAATATTTTTAAAACCCAGTTCAAATGGACGAGTAAAAATTAATATGGGTGAAATGGACAAAAAAAAAATAGCAAGGATGAAACAGTGATTCATCTTTGATTTAAACTTAAAAAATAAAGCGAAAGGATGTAAACCTGGATGATCCGATGTAAATTAAAAAAATAAAACAAAAGATTTGAAAATGGGTAGGATGAAAACCTGTTTACATCCCGGCTATTTTTGTATTTTTGTCCATTTAAACAAAAGATCAAAATCTAGATGTCTAAAATTTGTTGATTTTGGTCTTTTTAAACCAATTTTGTGTAAAATTTATCTCTAAAAATTTTCTTTTGAGTGTGTCTTCAAAATTATTCCACACATGAAGTCATAAGTTCTTCACGTTATAATTTTTTGGAGTGAAGAACGACATCTAATGCTGAATAGAGCAGTGGTTATCCGGTCCTTTTACTACCTAACATTTGGTGCGAGGAGGTGGTTCTATTATGTTGTTGCCACCTAGTATTTGGTGCAGACTAACAAGGAATTCCGTGGCTGGATTCACATAATATGTTAGTCTCACCCCAAAAATAGAACAAATGTTAATACAACACTCAACCAAAATAATGCTCTTAGCTGAAAATCAAAGAAACTGATCAATAATTGCTCAAATGGGTTGGAGTGATTTTACTGTATTCTTTACTTCTTGACAGTCAAATTACTTTTACCAATAAACAGGCAACAAAACTGGTAACTCAGTGCTAAACAGTACAGCTAGCTTTCCATTTTCTCGCGTGACCACTGGGAATGAGAAACATAGGAGTAGGACCGCATGCGTTTTTTAGGAACCGTAAACCCGGGTAAGATTGTCGGGTGTTTTATTTACCATTTATAACATGAGGCACTCTCTGGTTTTTTTATAGAATACCACGTGTTTTACCCCACGGACAAGACTTTTCAACTGGCACTCTTAACGCCACTCCTGCTGTATTCGTACAATTTACCAAGTACAGGGTAAAATTGTTTGAGGAAATTTCTTTATCTACTGTATTAAACTCCCGAAATGTATAAAAACGGTCATCTTTTACATTTTGATACTGCATTCAACGTACTCGATGAGGAGCTGTTTGGCTGTTTCCACATGCAACATATCGTATATTGTGTGAGAATGGGGAAAAGGGTGTAAAGTTTGAGCAATATCACAAGTAACATTACTCGTTTGAGTAAACTTATGGGGATCCAAACAACGTCTTTTAACGAGAGATCTAGCGAATTAAGGCTTGATTAAGTCAAACAACATACCAATAGAATATAGTTAACCAAGGAGTGAATAATGCAACACGTAAGTATATTGATGGAAGGAATGGGGGCAAATTAAATACAAGGGTGAAATACAGAGATAAGCTTTTAACTCTTCTGATAGTACAAGTTTAATATTTCAAACCTAACTAAAACTTGCAGGTATATGGAGTAAATTTCTATGTACCATAGTCGGTTTGAGGTTTTAATTACTAGAAACTTGATCCCATATTCCAATTAATGAATCGTAAATAGGTCATGTTGGTACAGTTTGATGAGATTCATTTACCTAGAGATTTTACATTTAGCTTTCCGGTCATCTTGTATATGTCCAAAAATATTTTGTTTTTTTTTTTTTTTTTTTTTTTTGATGACACGGTAAACTGGTTAAAAATCTAAACCAAAACGAGAAAGAAAAAGAAATAAAAAAAAAATTCCCGAAATTCTACATTTCCCAACAAAAACAAGTTGTTTCTTGTGAATTTCCTTGAAATTTGGAGAAAAATTCTTAATACTAGTATCCTCCCAAAAGCTCAAAGCTTGTCTCTCAACCAAAAAGTCAGCAGCTTTGATCTCTAATAACAGCACCAAAACCTCCTGCCATAGGAGTGTATCATCGCTTCATACGTATCATGAGCAAGCAAAGTACACTGGATTTAACATCCTGAAAACATTCTATCTATTCATAAACCATATAGCATTATGGTTATTCTCCACCTTATGAATTTCACCTGCCATTTTGAATCTAAAATCTTGAAAAATAAGAAGGCTGATACTATCCATAGGTTTGGAATGAGATCTAAAAACCCTACTATTTCTTTCTCTCCAAATGTGATAAATAAACCATAGAAAACAAGCTTCTTAAAGTGTATCCAACACTATTTCACTTCATCTTCCCAAGACAATAAAGTTTCACTAATAAAACCAAGCTTTAATATAATGCACTTCCATATGGCCGTAGAGAAACTAGAATCATGAAACAATGTTTTTCATCCTCAATTTGATCACCACATAGAACACATGATGCATTTTGGATGACACTCTATCTGAGCAAATTTCTTATAGTTTTCAAACTCATTTGCCATACAATGAAAAAATGTCTAGGGATATGACCATTGAACCAAATCAAATCATGCCAGTCCACTCTAGGCTTATGAGAAGACAAAGCTCTATAAGTATCCTCACATAAAACTTACTAGAAGAGAAGATTCTCGTATATTAAGATCCTTGTCATTCTCATTAAACTCATTTTACAAAGATTTGTGCAATAGTTTTTTTTAACATTCTCATCCATCATATCAGGAAAGTTCCAATTATTTCCATTAATGAAATCAAGAACTACGAAATTCATAGAGGCACCAATAACATCAACGAAACCATTATCCACCCACCCACCAATCTCCCTTTTGTATGTCGTCTATCATACAAGAAGTTTGTAGAATAACCATCTCCTAAAACCATATCGAAGAACTATTTTCAAAGATTTCTAGGTTCAAAATTCTCCTCCAACACCAAGAAGAATCATGTGGGACTCTAAGACTCCAAAATCGACCTTTTATCAAATTTTCTTTTACCCAAATAATATCTTTTCCAGCTACTAACTCACAAATATGTCTTAAGTTAGCAGTAGTGTTTGTCACCTCTAGATCCCTTATATTCAGACCTTCTTCAGAGAGAGTATAACATAAGATATCCCTGTTAGAGCACTCGCTTAGAAACTCAAGCGTTGCTATCTCAAGCTTGTTTGTCAAGTTTAGTTGATCAAAACTATATACTTGATTTCTAGTCTACTTATAGCTACGTCTCAGACTAGGATAGAAGTGTGTAGTTGAGCATTTGACTTCACGTGGATCAACTATTGAATAAGAAGATCTACTGAAGATCTTGGAGGAACTTCATCAACAAAAAGGTATGTGGAGACTCAAAATTATCTATCACTCATAAGTCTATTCTATTCTATCTTCTAAAGAGACTAAGTTGTATAGCTATATAGACTTTTACATTATACACATCTCAAATTTCAATGCCGAGTTTATCTCGTTTATATATTTCTCGAAATACGTGTTGAAGCTTTTTAGCTTTAGCTTAAGTTCATCATCTACTTGAGAAGTTTAGTTGTAAACAATTTATTTGTTGGAAAATAAATATTAAGTCTTGATGATCATATGAAAATTTCCTTGAACATCTTACATGATTTGTGTGAGACAATCATTTGATGTTAACTTGGGAAGTTTCAGTATTGATCGATTAATCACATGAAAATTACTTGAAGCTATTGGTATGTGTAACATTACTATGGTTGTCTTCCAAGGATGTTTGATGACTAAATGAGAGTTTTAGAATTGCTACTAATGTCCGGATATCGCACGTATGCGTACTTTGTATGCTTAACCTGTGAATACTAGTTCAGTCAGGAACTCTTGTTTGTGAATGGGTTTAAGTCAAATGTTCGAATCGTGTTTTACAACAGTGTTTTAAACGAACGAGACTAGGTAGGTCCGAACTATGGTTCGCATACCCATTTTGCAAATACAAATGAGTCGTGTTCTAAAATCGGTAAGTATGAAAATTCATACTCATGAACTCAGGTTCGTTTGAGAACTCATTTTGCGAACTAAAGTCCCTGGAACTTTAGTGAAATAAGGTACGCGAACTTGTTTTGCAAACTGTGGCATTATGTTCATGAATTGGTTTTGGTATAAATACTTTGTACAACTACAAACCAAATCGAATATGTTTCAAATTGTTCATGGATATTTCTATGAGATAGTGAACATTTGAACAACTCTCTTAAAGCATATTTAGATTCATTTGATTAGCTATCATGATTGATTGATCATCATATTTTTTCTAGAAGTGTTAGATGAATATGGATAAACTATAATTGTTCATATGGCTAACTTCGGTTAACTATTATTGAGCCAACTATTACACACGTTTAGGTAAGGTTCACCCATATCTAAATATAAGTATGTTTCATTTGTGTGTATCAAGCTAATACCATCTAACGGTAGACATTGATTGCTTAGTTTTTAAGCAGACTTAGCTTGAATCTTAAATCGGAGTTCATCTAACGGTGAATATTTTATGCTTTGTTACTAATGATTTGAAAGGCTATATAAGAGAGAACTCTAGCATCTGGGAAACCTAATCCCGACACTCTCTTGTGTCCTAGTTGCAAACTAGAGTCGATTCTCCATTAACCTAGGTTTTCCAAAACCATTATTAGGTTAACAACTTGAAGACTTCATTTTGGATTCGTGAAGCCAGATCCAACTATTTTTTTCTGTAGTTGCGTATTCTGACCTTAATTTTTCTATCGTGTTGAGTTTAATCTTCTCTAACATTTTCTCGAGATTTATCTCCGATGGGTAAGATATAAAAAGAAATCACAACAGTTCTTCGTCTCATACTCTTGTGATTCCGCAATAACTTCTTATGTTAATCAGTTAGGTTATTGTGAGGTGACTAATATTTCTATGTTGCACTTCGGGAGTATTGAAAAAGCGGGGGTATAATGGTCGGTTGTCAATCCGTCAAATATAATTTCACTTTCCCAATCAACTAGATATAAATATAGTATTCGATAAGAAAGAGTTCGTATCCACAGAGAGGCGTTTGTTGTTATAAACTTTTAGTTTCTAGAGTAACCCAAGGTATGTTTGTTGTATTTAAGCAAATAAAAGTAATTAAAAGCAAAGTAAGTAATTTGAGAAATCAATAAGGAGAAGATATTGGTCAAGGGATGGTATCATTCACAAACATGTATTTTCATCAATGATTAGAATTGGTATTTAATCTCGTATTTATTAAAAGTCCTAGGATATCTTGATCGCAAGTATAACCCGTTAATTCCTCGTTTTCATCACAACCACATTAAAAGATGCATATGTGAATTCTTCGTCGAAAGCAACCTAAAGTGTAAAAGCACAATTAAGTTTAACTCCCTAAAAGCATTAAGATTTATGGAATAAGACTCATCAATGCAAACGAATGTGTAAAAGCACTAAACGTTTTAACAAAAGTTATGATTCACTTGTGACTAATAGGATATATCACTATAAGCACTAATCACAATTATGCTACTTAGAATCAGGGATAAACAACGTTTTTCGTATTGAAAACCCTAATATAGCTCTAGAGATGAACACAAATCGGATTGATTCCGGACTCAACCTAACAAGTTTTCAAATCTTATAACACTATTAATTGTGAATCACAAACAATAATTACTGAGACAAAACTAATTCATTGAATCAAAAGCATGTTGAGAAATCAACTTTTATCCCATAACCAATAATAAGTTTAGCTACTCATAGCTATGGAGTTCATCATCATCAATATTCAATAATAAACAAGGAAGAAGAAGAACAAAACCAAACCCTAGAAGCGTAAACAAAACCGGATCTCCAAAAATTCCAAGAAAAAGATATCTCATGTGTTGTAGAAAACCTTCCCTTTTATAGCTTTTCTCCAACTTCTAAAATTAGGTCTAGTCTTCAAAGTCCATTAGGTGAGAGTCCACCAAGCCCATAAGGAGGAGAAACCCGTGTAGAAAATACGCCCCAAAAGTGGTCGCCGGAAGTCTGGGATTGTGGTCGGAAATCGGCCGGAAAGTCGCCGGAAAACAGCCCCGGTGACCGGCAAAGTCCGCCCGGCCACCGGTCAACGGTTCGGATCGGCGGGTCAAGTCGGTCGGTCAACGGACTAACACACTGAGTCAAGCCGGGTCATCAGGTGAGTTAGGATTGAGAGTCGATCCGAGTGTTTGTGAATAAAAGCTAACCTGGGCCGACTTGGTTTTGGCCTTCCGAGCCATTGCACAGGCTCGCTTCGTGATGCACCATCCTTGTGCTTCACTAAATACCTACTCGACCATGATGGCTACTCTTCCTCACCGCATCTTCATCCCCTCAGACCATCACCCGTAGCATACAACAGCACCATCATTGTCTTGCAAGCCACCGATGCATTGATGCTGCCATGACCAATACCATCATCCCTGCCATGCTACTGCTACAAATTCACAACTCAGTTCCATCTCCCCTTTAATCTCAATTGCTTTTTGCTACATTCAAATTAACCGCAACCGTTAATAAGCCTCAAAGCACCAAGATAATCATACAATTCGTCTTTAGCATTCTTGGCTTCGGTTGCAAAGACTTAACCCGCACACACGACTCCACAATTTCATGGCATTTCAACCACCTGCATACAAACCTCAGACATCACTATAATCATCTCGTCTCCACAACCGCATTTTATCCACCAACACCTCGGATATTGGTCGGGATCGCAATATAGCAACAACAACCAAGTCGCTCCATCTCAAACTACAGCCATTGCTTGCTTTGTGAATTACCATCTGTTCTTCTTGCTGCCCTCATTCTTCCCTGTATTGCAAAGCATCAAAAAGAATAAACACAGCCCATGGTTTCTGCTATTGTTCAACATCACTAGCAACTCAGACCCATACTTCCACCCCCACCATCAATGTGTGCCTCTGCACTGCAGCCTCATCACAGCACCACAATTGCAAGCCGAGTTTTCTTGTGTTCAACTTTGCAGCTTAAATCGCATTATCTTCTCTTCCTGCTCTTACTTTCACAGCTGAGTACTACACTACACATACCCAGGCCCTCTCTTCCCTGTAATCAACACAATCTCTCATTAACAGCACATACACCCGCCAGCTTCACTGAATTCCATATGAACCCTGACCTGAACTCCTTCTCCATCAGTTTGCAACCAATTTACCCCTTCACTTGTTCTAACTCAACTTGCTGCCATTTATATCCAAAACCAGCTCCACCAGTACCCATCAGAACAACACATAATCAACTCCATCGGCTCAGATTCAAATTAACCCTTACTATTGAACCCTAAATTCAATTTGTCACAGACCCTGTCATAAATTCATCTCTGGGATATAGAAATCATCAAATTCTTCACCACGAGCTCGCCAAATCAGGTCAAACCCAGCCTTTGTATTTCAGAAATCAAACATTTGCTCCTCCCAATTCATCACAGAAACCCTCACTTCACAGATTCGAACCATCAATCTCTTCATCCTGCTTCAGATTCAAATCAACCCTGACTTGGGTTTCTCCTTCACTGCAACATCAAAATCCTTTGAATTCCATCGAATCCAACACAGACCCATAAATATCAACAGCCACAGAACTCTTCTTCTTCCTCTGGTTCTCAATAAAACCCACAGAGAAAAACCCATTTCAAACCCTAGTTTCACCCGATTCCATGTATAGAGCCATGAATCAACAACGATACCATTTCTTCTTGTTCTTAATAAGTTACGTATTCAACTTCCTTCTTTAATCAGCCAACACATTTTCTCGGATCTCGAGAATAGCATCATCTCCATTTTTTGTGATACTAAGAGCCAACACAACCTCTCTCGGGGCAGGGAAAGAATGATTGATGAATTTTCTCTCAATTCAAAATGTGTTGGTAATAAAAAACCTCTATAAGCACCCAACAAACCAATATGGGCATAAAGTATTCTTCGTGTAAAATAGATAAGGGGAACCGACATTGACTTTAACCATTAATATTGCCCGTAACCTTCAAACGGACCCGGAATGGCCTCGTTCTTTCGCCGATAGCTTCGCATTTTTGCTCTTTTCCGCTTAAATGAATGATTTCTTCTCCTTTTGTTCTCGGTGACTCCATTGCACCTATAAAACTCAAAAGCACGCGTAAAGTACATAATTCACAAGAAAAATAGCAAAGAAAGCATAAACTCTATATAGTAAATACGGTGTATTCTACACCTATCAGATTCCCCCACACTTAGACTTTGCTAGTCCTCGAGCAAATCAAACAAAACAATAAAATACAACAACTCCGTGTCGTCGAGGCTACGGTCACTTTTAGCATAAATAACAAGCCTTTAAACCCCTAGGTGTCCCTAGTGGACGAGTTATAGTCTCGTGAGGGTTTACTAGAGATATACCCACAAAACCTATATTACCAACTTACTAGTTCTCCGTAATGATAGTATCCAACGCGCTAAGAAGACATAGAGATTCTCGCACACTAGTCATAAGAAGTTAGACACATAAATGAACACAATCTCATTCTTAAAAGTTGAGAGAGAAATAACCATCCCTTCTCGACTAAAATTCGGTTCGGAGTGATCAAAAGTCTCGACTCGCCTCACAAGAAAGGGTTTTATGATATTGCTCTCAATAATAAACAACTCTTTATGGGTCACACATGTGTCCAGGTTGGAATGAAGAGAGAATCCTGAGACACGTTGAATGGTAGGAAGGCAAAACCCTCCGAATGTTTTGAAAACCCACATCTTTTATATATTTTTGAAAACCCATTTCTCTCGACGATCTCTTCGAAAAGGAAATCAAACCATTTAACGAAGGTGGAAATATGCTT
The DNA here is from genome assembly GCA_023531295.1 of Papaver armeniacum. NCBI lineage: Eukaryota > Viridiplantae > Streptophyta > Magnoliopsida > Ranunculales > Papaveraceae > Papaver > Papaver armeniacum. Next base: position 222,333 of record JAJJWW010000626.1, read on the forward strand.
ACTTACTCGTGAATCCGTTCGGCGTGCAGCCTAGCACCACTCTCACAAAGATCCATAGAAACGTCTTCGGTCTTCTATCGGTATCTTCATCTTCATCTTCGGTCTTCAACTCTTGATGATAACTCTCGAACTTCGTAGAATCTTGACAATATGATTCTTTCCTCAAATTTCTTGTCGCTTGAAACTTCATTATAGATATTCCTTCTTTCCATAGGCTTTATTGAAAGAATACAAAAATAAAAACAAACTATACAAACCAATTTTTTTTTTTTTTTTTTTTTTTTTTTTTTTTTTTTTTTTCGTTTTTTTTTTTTTTTTTTTTTTTTTTTTTTTTTTTTTTTTTTTTTTTGAATAATTAAAACAAATATAAAAATAAAAATAAAACAAAATAAAAACTATTAACAAACCTAAAAATTTTCTTTTGTCTCTTTTTTTTTTTCTTTTTTTTTTTTTTATATTATTTTTTTATTTTTTTTTTTTTTTTTTTTTTTTTTGAGACAAGAGAAAGTAAAATACAAAAATAAAATAAAAAAAAAAAGTACAATGCCATGGTGTAAGTACTTTACCGCTTGAATCTTCACAACTTATATGTCTTGATATCATAAACTTCTCGAACTTTCATCCTTGATAATTTCCGCTCTTGTATTATAGTCTTCAACTTATAAAAATTCTCGCTTTGTTTTGTTGCTTTACTCAAATATGAAATCTGCCCATTACCGTAGTGTTGCTTGTAAACCTCGAACATGTTCAACTTTCCTTCGAATTTGTGATGCTCCTCTTGTTGATGATGATGGTGTTTCTATGGACCCGTTGGTGTAGAGAGAGATAAGGTGGATGGTGCTAATCGCGAACAAGATCACAAGTGGAAAGTAAGTTAGCAATTCGATGTCACCAACATGGTTGATAAAAATAGCACTCAAGAGATCAAAATAGTGCTTCTATGGTGGGAAATTGGACAGCTCACCATTCTGCCTGAATTTACGTACGGTGACACACACTCTAAAAGCACAAATTTAGACAGTACAAAGAATTGAAGGTTGGTGCCTCACATTATGTAACATGGGTAGTCTCCACTATAGGGGATCACCTGTTCTAATACCGAATTCAACCAGCACCTTATTTGCCACCGGCATGGTTAAATCCAACTTTAACTCTCATACAATTAAGAAACCCGATCATGTTCTCTCGTCATCTCTAAGTTCACCACTATTGTGAGATTCTCGATGTAATCTTAGCGACATGTATACTATGTGACTCTAAATAACTACAAGTTGGAGTTTTCTTATTCACTAGTTCACAAAAAAGTTGAAAAATTGCAAAAACTTACAACATAAACCACTCCCCCACACTTAAACTTTACATTGTCCTCAATGTAAATTGAATCATCCAAAGTAAGTCAAGGTGGGAAATCCTAGCAAGAAATCAGCAAAAACAAAGAAAACAAAACAAGAAAAACTAAAAACAAGAAAAGAAATAAATACAAGACAAGAAATACTCATCCTTTGGGTTGCCTCCCAATTAGCGCTTGGTTTAAAGTCGTCAGCCCGACTATCTCCTTGCTTTCTATGACTCCTCCAGAGGGAGCACATCCACAAAGTTAACTCCTTCCACCACTTCGAAGTGAAATTCTCATAATATGGTTTCAACCGGTGCCCATTAACTTTAAGTTCTTTCCCCGTAGCTATACTACGAATTTCCACTGCACCATGAGAAAACACATTAGTAACAATAAAAGGTCCGATCCATCGTGACCTTAGTTTACCCGGAAATAATTGCAAGCGAGAATTAAACAAAAGCACTTTCTCGCCCAATACAAAATTGTTTCCTAGAAATCATGTTATCATGGAATGCTTTCGTCTTTTCTTTGTAAATCCGTGAGCTTTCAAATGCATCATTGCGAAGCTCCTCTAGCTCTTGAAGTTGTAACTTCCTTTGCTTTCCAGCCCCATCCATCCATCTCCATGTTGCATTGTTTAATAGCCCAAAACGCCTTATGCTCAATTTCCACGGGTAAGTGACAAGGTTTACCATACACAAGCCTAAAAGGAGACATTCCAATAGGTGTTTTATATGCGGTTCTATACGCCCACAAAGCATCATTAAGTCGCATGCTCCAATCCTTCCTTGTCGGGTTCACCGTCTTTTCTAGAATTGATTTCACCTCACGGTTAGACACCTCGGCTTGTCCATTGGTTTGGGGATGATAAGGTGTTGCAATCTTGTGCGACACATTGTACTTCGCCAACAAGCTTTGTAAAACCCGTTTTTGAAGTGAGAACCCCATCGCTAATTATGGCTCTTGGAATTCCAAACCTTGCAAAAATATTAGCTTGCACAAAATCAAACCACTTTAGAATCATTAGTAGGGTGGCTTTAGCTTCCACCCATTTCGAGACATAATCAACCGCAAGTAAGATATAAAAATTCCCATGGGAGTTGACAAAAGGCCCCATAAAATCAATACCCCATACATCAAAAACTTCAATAAATTGAATATAAGTTTGTGGCATTTGATTTTGGACACCTAGATTGCCGGTTCTTTGGCACCTATCACAAGTTGTACAAAATATATGTGCATCCTTAAACAAAGTTGGCCAATAAAAACCACTTTCAAGTACCTTGTGCGCGGTTCTCTTACTCCCAAAATGTCCTCCGCAAGCATAAGAGTGACAAAAAGACAAGATAGAGTTAAATTCGGATTCGGGCACGCACCTTCGTATTACTTGGTCACTACCATGTTTCCATAAGTATGGATCATCCCATATGTATTGGTTCCCTAACCTCTTAAGTTTGTCCCTCTCAGCACGAGACAAGTTCTTTGGGATTTGTTTAGAAACTAAGTAATTGACAATATCGGCATACCATGGTTCTCCAAAGGCAATCGAGAAAAGTTGCTCGTCCGGGAAACTTTCACGCAACGGGATAGTCTCCTTGTCCACAGCAAGTCGGCTCAAGTGATCCGCAACGGTGTTCTCAATTCCTTTCTTGTCTTTGATTTCAATATCAAACTCTTGCAAGAGTAATATCCATCGTATGAGCCTCGGTTTCGCCTCTTTCTTTGTAAGCAAGTATCTAAGTGCTGCATGATCAGAAAAGACAACAACTTTTGTACCAATTAGATAAGAGCGAAACTTTTCTAAAGCAAAAACAATGGCTAATAACTCTTTTTCAGTGGTTGTGTAGTTTTGTTGAGCCTCATTTAACGTTCTAGAAGCATAATAAATAGCATGAGGAAGCTTCCCCACACGTTGCCCAAGCACCGCACCAACCGCATAATCACTAGCATCACACATGAGTTCAAACGGCTTACTCCAATCCGGTGGTTTAATGATAGGGGCTGAAATCAAAAGTTCTTTCAAACGATTGAATGCCGCCATACATTTCTCATCAAAGTTAAAAACCACATCTTTTTGCAATAAGTTACATAGTGGTGATGCTATCTTGGAAAAGTCCTTGATGAACCTACGATAAAAACCTGCATGACCAAGAAAAGAACGTATCTCCCTCACCGTAGTGGGAGGGGTTAGAGCACGAATAAGGTCTATCTTAGATTTATCGACTTCCAAGCCTTTAGAAGATATTATATGGCCTAAAACTATGCCATGAGTTACCATGAAATGGCACTTCTCCCAATTTAGCACAAGATTTGTTTCAACACATCGTTCAAGGATTAGAGACAAGTTGTTCAAGCAAAGGTCAAAAGAATCACCAAAGACACTAAAGTCATCCATGAACACTTCGATTATGTTTTCAACATATTCCGAAAAGATACTTACCATACACCTTTGAAAAGTAGCCTGGAGCATTGCATAAGCCAAAAGGCATCCTTCTATAAGCAAAAGTACCGAAAGGACAAGTGAAAGTGGTTTTCTCTTGGTCCTCCAGCGCTATCACAATCTGATTATAACCTTAATAGCCATCAAGAAAGCAATAGTAAGAGTGTCCAGCTAAACGTTCAAGCATTTGATCAATAAAAGGTAAAGGAAAGTGATCTTTTCTAGTGGTGGCATTCAATTTTCTATAATCAATACAAACCCTCCAACCGGTTTGCACACGAGTTGGGACAAGTTCATTCTTATCATTCTCCACCACCGTCACACCGATTTCTTTGGTACTACTTGTACCGGCTTACCCACTTGCTATCGGATATGGGGTAGATAACACCCACTTCCAAAAGCTTGAGTATCTCCTTTTTCACAACTTCCATCATGGGAGGATTCAAACGACGTTGCACGTCCCTTTTAGGCTTTGCATCATCCTCCAAACGAATTTTGTGCATACAAACGGCAGGGCTAATACCCTTGATATCGGCAATTGTCCATCCTATGGCCGTCTTGTACTTCCTTAGCACCCTTAAAAGTTTTTGCTCCTCGTAAATCACTAAGCTTGTTAGAAACAATCACAGGTAACTCTTCATTATCACCCAAGTACAAGTACTTAAGGTGGTCGGGAAGAGGTTTCAATTCTAAAATCGGAGATTTAATAATTGAAGGTACAAGCTTTTCATCACTGCATGGTAAAGAAATAAAAGAGATATTATGAGTTTTTGGGCATTCTTGTAGTGAATTAAGATCACCAAGAGCTTCCTTGACTTCATTACCACACTCTACACCATTATCTATGGATGTAGTTAACACGGTTTCCAAAGCATCATCACCGTTTAATTCAAACATTTGTTGTGCCAATGAATCCATCACATCAATGGAGAAACAAGAGTGGACATCGCTAGGATATCTCATCGTCTCGAAAATGTTGAAACGTATTATTTCTCCATCAAACTCCATAGTTAGCGTTCCCTTATCCACATCAATTATGGTTTTCGCCGTTTTCATGAAAGGACGCCCAAGAAGCAATGGAAGAGATGAGTCCGGTGAACCTTCATCCATCTCTAACACACAAAAGTCCGCAGGAAATACAAGTTGATTAACCTGCACAAGAACATCCTCAACAATACCCATTGGGTAAACATTAGAGCGATCGGCTAATTGCAATACAATTTCAGCCTTTTTAAGAGGACCAAGATCAAGTGAATTATACATTGACGCAGGCATAACATTAACGGAAGCACCTAAGTCCAACATAGCTTTGTTAAAAGTTGTGTTACCAATTGTGACGGGAATGTCAAAACTACCCGGATCCTTGCACTTAAGTGGGAGTTTGTGTTGTAAGATTGCCGAGGCATTCTCCCCCACACTAAGCACTTCATTACCTTTGAGCCTTTGTTTGTTGGTACACAAGTCCTTCAACACCTTTGCATACTTTGGAACTTGCTTGATAGCATCAATGAGTGGTATGTTCACATGGATCTTTTTAAGAACGTCTAAAATCTCCTTTTCTAATTCCGCCTTCTTAGAACTTGCAAATCTGCGAGGAAAAGGTAGAGGAGGAACATAAGTAGAAACCGGAGTTTTAGAGTTAGAAATAGGTACTCTAAGTTTGGGGAGAATCCTCGACTTTCTCCTCCAAAACAGGTTCCTTTGGTGTCTCCACCTTGCCCGAATCAAGCAATCCGGGTTGCACAAGTTGTGTACCGCTTCTCAACGTAATAGCATTGACACCTCTCTTTTGGGTTAATAGGTTGAGAAGGAAGTCTCCCACTATTTTGTGCCTTCAAATTGTTGATATCAACCGCCATGGAGCCCATTTGTGTTTGCAACTCCTTAATAGCACTCTTAGTCTCTTGTTGACTTTCCTTGAACATGGTGGAAATACCTTGCATAAAAGTTTGAAGCTTTGCATCAATATCAGCACCTTGAGTTTGCATTGATTGTTGTGCTTGAGGTTGTTGAAATTGTTGTTGTTGTGGTTGAAATCCACTAGGACGGTTGAAAGTAGGTTGTTGAACGGCACCTTGTTTGTTAGCATAGCTAAAATTGGGGTGATCTCTCCATCCCGGATTGTAAGTGTTGGAGTAGGGATCATACCGTCTTGGTTGATTTGGAAAGATCGCATTAGCTTGCTCGTCTTCATAAGATTGAGGAGAAGTTGGTATAACCGCGGATGCAACTTGTTGCAACATTGATGTCATGTTACCCATTTGTTGACGAAGTTCCTCCACCTCGCTCACTTCACTCACCCTTCTTAGAATCACATCCGAACCACGACTTAAGAATTGTTGTGAGTTCGCTGCCATGTTTTCAATCAACTCCCTAGCTTGTGCCACCGTCTTGCTAACTAGTGCACCACCACCCGCAGCGTCAATAAGATTCCTATCACTTGATTGGAGTCCTTCATAGAAGTATTGGATGATCATAGCGTCACTAAATTGGTGGTGAGGGCAGCTTGCAACCAATCTCTTGTACCGTTCCCAACATTCATATAAGGATTCTCCCACGTTTTGCTTCATCCCACAAATTTCTTTGCGAATTTGAGTAGCCTTGGATGCAGGAAAATATCTCTCCAAAAGAGTTTCTTCAACCCATTCCATGTTGTGACACTTCCGGGAGGTAAATAGTACAACCAATCCTTAGCACTATCCATTAAAGAGAAACGGAAAACCTTCAACATTGCACCATCCGCCTCAACATTTGTCGGAAGCATAGCCGTGACAATGGTGTGGAAGTCCAAAAGATGTTTGTTAGGATCTTCATTCACCATGCCATGGAATTTTGGTAATTCTCTAAGCAACCCCGGCTTTATCTCAAAAGTAGAGTTCGTTTGAATACACCCCTGTTGTGTATCAAGCCTATGAGAAGCCAAGTCCTTGAGTGAACGATTTGCATCACCCATTGCTTCTTCTTCTTGTTGTTGGAAAATCTCTTCTCCTACTTCTAACTCGTGCTCGTCCGTTGTGTTTCGCCTTGGTTGGAGTATTGTGCCTTTTCGAGTAGCTATCCCGCACCTTGGATAATTCCAATCTTTAGTAGCCAGGGATTGATACCTGAAAACAATTCTAGCAAACAAGTGAGAAACAAGACGACAAACAAAAAGCAAAGATAAAAGCATAAATTGTAAAAAGAAACTAAAAACTCAATAACAAGCCGTATGCCTCCCCAAGAACGGCGCCAAAATTTGATCGTTGTCAATCCGTCAAATATAATTTCACTTTCCCAATCAACTAGATATAAATATAGTATTCGATAAGAAAGAGTTCGTATCCACAGAGAGGCGTTTGTTGTTATAAACTTTTAGTTTCTAAGTAACCCAAGGTATGTTTGTTGTATTTAAGCAAATAAAAGTAATTAAAAGCAAAGTAAGTAATTTGAGAAATCAATAAGGAGAAGATATTGGTCACGGGATGGTATCATTCACAAACATGTATTTTCATCAATGATTAGAATTGGTATTTAATCTCGTATTTATTAAAAGTCCTAGGATATCTTGATCGCAAGTATAACCCGTTAATTCCTCGTTTTCATCACAACCACATTAAAAGATGCATATGTGAATTCTTCGTCGAAAGCAACCTAAAGTGTAAAAGCACAATTAAGTTTAACTCCCTAAAAGCATTAAGATTTATGGAATAAGACTCATCAATGCAAACGAATGTGTAAAAGCACTAAACGTTTTAACAAAAGTTATGATTCACTTGTGACTAATAGGATATATCACTATAAGCACTAATCACAATTATGCTACTTAGAATCGTGGATAAACAACGTTTTCGTATTGAAAACCCTAATATAGCTCTAGAGATGAACACAAATCGGATTGATTAGGACTCAACCTAACAAGTTTTCAAATCTTATAACAATATTAATTGTGAATCACAAACAATAATTAATCGAGACAAAACTAATTCATTGAATCAAAAGCATGTTGAGAAATCAACTTTTATCCCATAACCAATAATAAGTTTAGCTACTCATAGCTATGGAGTTCATCATCATCAATATTCAATAATAAACAAGGAAGAAGAAGAACAAAACCAAACCCTAGAAGCGTAAACAAAAGTGGCTCTCCAAAATTCCAACAAAAAGATATCCCATGTGTTGTAGAAAACCTTCCCTTTTATAGCTTTTCTCCAACTTCTAAAATTAGGTCTAGTCTTCAAAATCCATTAGGTGAGAGTCCACCAAGCCCACAAGAAGGAGAAACCCGTGTAGAAAATACGCCCAAAAGTGGTCGCCTGGGAAATATGGGATTGTGGTCGGAAATCGGCCAGGAAAGTCGCTGAAAACAGCTCCCGGTGACTCGGCAAAGTCCGCCGCCACCGGTCAACGGTTCGGATCGGCGGTCAAGTCGGTCGGTCAACGGACTAACACACCGAGTCAAGGGTCATCGGGTGAGTTAGGATTGAGAGTCGATCCGAGTCATTTTGTGAATAAAGCTAACTGGTGACTTGGTTCCGACCTCCCGAGCCATTGACGGGCACGCTTTCGTGATGCACCATCCTTGTGCTTCACTAAATACCTACTCAGCCATGATGGCTACTCTTCCTCACCGCATCTTCATCCCCTCAGGCCATCACCGTAGCATACAACCAAAGACCATCATTGTCTTGCAAGCCACGCCACCGATGCACCACTGCCCTGCACTAGTTACGCCATCATCCCCGCCATGCTATCTGCTACAAATTCACAACTGGTTCCATCTCCCCTTTAATCTCAATTGCTTTGTCGCTACATTCAAATCCAACTGCAATCTGTTAATAAGCCTCAAAGCACCAGGTGCCATACACCCGCCTTTAGCATTCTTGGCTTCTGCCAGCAAAGACTTAACCCGCACACACGGCTCCACAATTTCATGGCATTTCAACCACCTGCATACAAACTCCAGACATCACTATAATCATCTCAGTCTCCACAACTGCATTTTATCCACCAACAGCCTCAGATATTGGTTGTGACTGCAATATAGCAACAACAACCAAGCTGCTCCATCTCAAACTACAGCCATTGCTTGCTCGTGAATTACCATCTGTTTCTTTTGTCGCCCTCATTCTTCCCTCGTATTGCAAAGCATCAAAAAGAATAAACACAGCCCATGGTTTCTGTTATTGTTCAACATCACTAGCAACTCGCACCCATACTTCCACCCCCACCATCAATGTGTGCCTCCGCACCGCAGCCTCATCACAAGACCACAATTGCAAGCCAGTTTCTTGTGCTCAACCTGCAGCTTAAACTGCATTATCTTCTCTTCCTGCTCTTACTTTCACAGCTGAGTACTACACTACACATACCCAGGCCCTCTCTTCCCTGTAATCAACACAATCTCTCATTAACAGCACATACACCCGCCAGCTTCACTGAATTCCATATGAACCCTGACCTGAACTCCTTCTCCATCAGTTTGCAACCAATTTACCCCTTCACTTGTTCTAACTCAACTTGCTGCCATTTATATCCAAAACCACCTCCACCAGTACCCATCAGAACAACACATAATCAACTCCATCGGCTCAGATTCAAATTAACCCTTACTATTGAACCCTAAATTCAATTTGTCACAGACCCTGTCATAAATTCATCTCTGGGATATAGAAATCATCAAATTCTTCACCACGAGCTCGCCAAATCAGGTCAAACCCAGCCTTTGTATTTCAGAAATCAAACATTTGCTCCTCCCAATTCATCACTGAAACCCTCACTTCACAGATTCGAACCATCAATCTCTTCATCCTGCTTCAGCTTCAAATCAACCCTGACTTGGGTTTCTCCTTCACTGCAACATCAAAATCCTTTGAATTCCATCGAATCCAACACAGACCCATAAATATCAATGACCACGTAACTCATCTTCTTCCTCTGGTTCTCAATAAAACCCACAGCAAAAACCCATTTCAAACCCTAGTTTCACCCGATTCTATGTATAGAGCCATGAATCAACAACGTACCATTTCTTCTTGTTCTTCAGTCAAGTTACGGATTCAACTTCCTTTCTGCAATCAGCCAACACATTTTCTGGATCTCAGAATAGCATCATCTCCATTTTTTGTGATACTCAGGTGCCAACACAACCTCTCTGGGCTCGGGAAAGAATGATTGATGAATTGTTCTCTCAATTCCAGGTGTTGGTAATAACCAAAACCTCTATAAGCACCCAACAAACCAATATGGGCACCCAGTATTCTTCGTGTCGTCGGTCTAGGAACTGACAAGCTTAACCATTAATATTGCCCGTAACCTTCAAACGGACCCGGAATGGCCTCGTTCTTTCGCCGATAGCTTCGCATTTTTGCTCTTTTCCGCTTAAATGAATGATTTCTTCTCCTTTTGTTCTTGGTGACTCCATTGCACCTATAAAACTCAAAAGCACGCGTAAAGTACATAATTCACAAGAAAAATAGCAAAGAAAGCATAAACTCTATATAGTAAATACGGTGTATTCTACACCTATCATATAACAACCTTACCCAATAATTTGTTCGGCAATCTGTATGGACTAAACTCCAATATAATTCCGAGAGTACCATCTTAAAAGCGAGCTCAATCAAGAAAGATATTATAGAGCTTTATCTTTTTTCTCAATTCAATCAAGAAATCGAATGAGATATAAATTCGTGAGCTCGATTGATGTGAGAATAACTTGACGGTACCAAAGACCAATGCCAAAGTGTCAATCAAGTTATATCCAACAAACAAGGTCGGATTTATCAATTGTGATTGAACTACGCACAACCTGTGATATTTCAATTATATAAACAAATACAATAGGAAAAAGAAATAACACAAACACCAGAAATTTTGTTAACGAGGAAACCGCAAATGCAGAAAAACCTCGGGACCTAGTCCATCTTTGAACACCACATTGTATTAGCCGCTACAAGGACTCTAGACTACTACAAGTTAACTTGATCGGAATGTAGTTGAGACCTAACCAAATCTCACAACGATTAAGGTACAAAGCATTCCTTACGCCTCCAAAACCACGTCGAATTCTCGCGCACTTGATTACCTTAGCCGATCTCACCCACTACTAAGAGTTGTTGCGACCCAAAGTCGAAGACTTATAAATAAATCATCACCCACATATATGTCTATCTTTTATTCTTTTTATTCTATCTCTTGATACAAAGATCAAGGTGAACAGAATCAACTAATACCCCAGAATTATACTCCCCGAAGAGCACCTAGAAATACCGGTCACCTCACAATAACCCAACTGATTAACGCAAAAGTTATTGCGGAATCACTAGAGTACGAGACAAAGAATCGTTGTTATTACTTTTTATATCTTTCCCGCTTCTGGGAGATAAAACTTGAATAAATCTTAGAGAAGATCAAAGTCAATATGATAGAAAAGTAAGATCGAATACACAACTACAGAAAATAGTTGGATCCGGCTTCACGAATCCCAAATGAAGTCTTCAAGTCGTTAACCTAATAATGGTTTTGGAAAACCATGTGTTAATGGAGAATCCACCCTAGTTTGTAACTAGGACACACATAAGTGTCGAGATTAGGTTTCCCAGATGCTAGAGTTCTCCCTTATATAGCCTTTCAAATCAGGGTTGCTTCCAATCAAAGCTAAGATAGCTTAGTAACAAAGCATTCAATATTCACAGTTAGATGAACTTTGATTTAAGATTCAAGCTAAATCTTCTTAAAAACTAAGCAATCAATCTCCACCGTTAGATGGTATTAGCTTGATACACACAAATGAAATATACTTATATTTAGATATGGATGAACTGTACCCAAACGTGTATACTCGGTTGGCTCAATAATAATTAACCGAAGTTAGCCATATTAACACTTATAACTTAGCCCTATTCATCTAACACTTCTAGATCAAATATGATGATCAATCAATCATGATAGATAATCAAATGAATCTAAATGTGTTTCAAGAGAGTTGTTCAAATGTTCATCATCTTATAGGAATATATATGAATATCAATATTTTGCGGAGCACGTGTCACAACTTTAGTGGTCGCATACAAGATAACTGTGTAGCCCTCGCTATACAGAAGAATCTGAGTAGCAGAAGACAAGTGCCCCTTAAGTATTTATCCCTTATTATACTTCCTCATATAGAATCTGAATCATGTAAGAATCTCCAAGTCAACATGGCGACTAGAGCTTTATTTAAATGTTCAAGAGATCTTAAACCTAAGCCTCATTTTTCTTTTCAGGTAATGAACGAGTCCCATTTGAGGTAGTGAAACTTCTTCTCTTTCCAAGAATTGTTAGAGCACTGCTCAGTCGAACTCGTAAGCGTTGCTATCTCAAGCTTGTTTGTCAAGTTTAGTTGCCAAAACTATAAGTTTTGATTTCTAGTCTACTTATAGCTAAGTCTCGGATTAGGATAGAATGTGTAGTTGAGCTTTAGACTTCACGGCATTCATCGATTGAAGACGAAGAACTACTAAGGGGAGCTTGTGAACTTCATCAACAAAAGGTATGTGGAGACTTGAACTCATCTATCACTTGGAAAATCTATTTCTATTATATCTCATATTGAGACAAAAGTAGTATTGCTATATAGACTTCATATTATGCACATTTGGTATTTCGAGCTGAGTTTAACTCGTTTATCTATTTCTCGAAATATGTGTTGGTAAGCTTTCGCTTTAACCAAGTTCATCTTTTATTCTTGACGAAAGTCAAAAGATTATCATGTAAAAATCGCCAGTAACATCTTATATGATTTGTGTGAGACAATCATTTGGTGTAGACTCGGAATGTTTCGCATTGATCATTTGATCACTTGAAAATTGCTTTGAAGATAATAGTTTGTGTGAGACAACTATTAACAAGGATCATTTGACCGTTGAGTAAAATACTCCAGATCCGTAGCAGAAGGACACTAATTAATCCGAATATATCTATAGGCTTATGTTTATAAAGATGCGTATATTAATCCTAGAATATCTCTACAGGATTATATTTAGAAAGATACGTATATTCATTCCATATATATTGTACATAGTTATCTTTAGAAAGGTATACACATACTGTATAAAATGTTGTGTAATATGCTCATGTAATTCAAGAGAGAAATAATATTCTTTGCTATTCAATCTTTAGTTCTTTTCATGGTATAAACAGAGCTCCATTGCTCAAACGAGTTAAGACGATCCTGTGTAACGGAAAAAAAAAAACTTCAACAAAGATATGGCGTCTCAAAACAAAGATTCATCTTTTTCTTTTTCCGTTGTAACTCTGCCGTACCTAATCAATATTGTGTCATTGAAACTCAATTCCAAGAATTATTTATTATGGAAGATGCAGATCCAATCGTTGATCCAGGGTTTTAAACTCATGGATTATATAACCAAGGATGCTCCTCCAAAGATGATTATAGAGGATGATGTTGAAAAGCCAAATCAAGCGTTTGAAGAATGGCAAGAAAATGATGTGTTAATGAAAAGCTGGATTGTTGGTATACTTTTAGAAGATGTCGCAAGTCATGTCGTTGGTCGTACTACCTCAAGAGAGGTATGGGTAGCCCTTGAAGATGCATACCTACAGGCCAACAAAGATCGCGAACTTCAACTCAAACAACAACTGCATGCTCTTAAGAAAGGTAACAACAATATGACCGATTTTCTAAAGAATTTTAAGACTATTTATGATGACCTTGCAACAATCCAAAAACCTGTCCCGGATGATGATAAGGTTCTACAACTCTCACAAGCTCTTGGAGATAAATATGACACTTTTGTAACCGCAATGTTATCAAAGCCTCCATTTCCCACATATAGTCAGTTTGTCACAGCCTCGAATGGCTATGAATTGAGGCACCCAAATGTTACTGAAAAGAATGAACAAGATGTCGATCATAATTTAGCATTTGCTTCTCAAATGACGGATGGGTTAAACCATACCATGGCGGACGAAGTCATAGTAATCATCATCATTTTAGTGGACGTGGAAGAGGGTACCCACCATCAAATGGTTCAAAATCAGCTCCAAACAACTCCAACTATCAAGGAAATTCTTCCGACGGTAATAAATTCCGCTCAAGATAATCCTCTCGTAATTATGACAATAGTGGGTTTCGCATGATTCAGAAAAATGTCAATTGTGTTGTCGCTTTGGACATGATGCAAAACGTTGTTGGTACCGATTATGATTATTCTTTTGAAAATGATGCCGATATGAATGCGCCACCCTGCGGAACTAACCCATCTTCATCCGATCCACGCCTGTACGATTGATTGGTGCGACATCTCATATGACATCCGATCATCGGTAATCTTCAATCTTCAATTCCATATACTGGTAATGATAAAGTATTTGTTGGAAACGGATATGGACTAGATATCTCTCATATTGGATCAAAAAATATGGTATCTTCTTTAGGACATAATATTAGATTGAATAATTTTTTAGTAGTGCCTAAATTAACCAAAAATTTATTATCGATTAGGCAATTTACTCGTGATTATTTATGCTCTTTTGACTTTTCCGATTTCGATTTCAAGATAAAGGACCAACTAACTGGGCAATACTAGTGATAGGTGTTGTAAAACACCGTAATATCTATCTATTGTTTATGCTTTCTTTGCGAGTTTTCTTGTAAATTATGTATCTTATGTCTGCTTTTGAGTTATTAGGTACTATGGAGTCGCACGGACGAAAAGATGGAGAAATCACCCAATTGGAGTACAAAGGGAAAAATTATCATTTCATGGGCGAACATCATCTGGAGTCGAATCACGGTTAAGGGGCACCTCTATGTGGAAGAACACTAAAGACAGCCAGCTGATGGTTAAGGGGTTGCCAATCAAGATGGCCCTTATCTAATGAGTGGGGTGGTCCCTATCACTGGGGTGAAAATATCCGCCCTAATACTTATACTTTAATTCAGTCGAAGAAGATATTATCTTCTCCTCTTTCCTCTCTTTCATCAGAAATTGAAATCAAATCGAAGAAGATGATAAAAATGAAACCGAAAAGGAAAGGAGAAGGGGTTGAAGCTGTTAATGTGAATTCGAGATCAGGGTTCGATGGATTTGAGCGTAATGGTGCAGATTGAGAGAGGATTCGGTCTGTTGGTGTTTAATAATCCGAGAGATGGAAATAAGGGTTTGAGAAAGATGAAGATCGATGGGGTTCGCTTCGATGCATCAAGAGCAAGAAATGAAGAAATGACCTCTACTATTGTTGCTATTGGTTAATGGAGTTAGGGTTTCTAAAATGATGGAGATGGGGTTTTGATGAATTTACTTCTGCACGGGGAATTAAGAAATTGAGGTGAATTTGTTAGTTAGGTTTGAATCGAGTTATGAGAAGATTGGGTGTGATGTGAATTTGGTTGAATGGAATTGCAACATTTTGAGCCACAATGTGTAAGAAGTGCAATTTTGTGATTGTGGCCTTTGTATGGATTGGAAGCAGGAGGTGATGGTGCTTGTGGATGGGTTTGAGTGGTATTGCAAAGTTATTAGAATGAAATTGCAGTGTGGTGGTTAATTGAGTTGAACGGGCTCATTTAGGTCTTGGTGGTTTGGTGTGGCATTATGCATGGGGGAGTTCACTAAAGATGGTGTTAGCGATATTGGCAAGGTGATTGCGGGTGTGTGAGTCGATGGCACGTGTTGTGTATGGAGTTTCGCTGCAGGAAGTGGAAGCAATGAGTTGGTGGTACCGAAGTGCAATTGAACCGAGTGTGCTCGCTGGTACCGGGAGCAATGAATGGAGGAAGCACAGGAGGGGTTGAACTGGAATATAGATGTATGGTTAGGAAATGGTTGCGTAAAATGAAGTTAATTATTGCCAGGATGTAGCAGTACAACCGAGGTGAAGAGATCTTGGTTTCGAGAAGTCGGTCGAAGGTCGGTGTTGCGATGACGGAAAAGCCACAAAGAGTGCAAGGATCCCCAGTGTTAAAATGGCTAGAGATGGAGAAGGTGTGATCGAGAAACCGTTGATTGCGTTGGGTTTGTTTGGAGTGTTATAGTGTTGCGGTTGTTGAGAGTGATGCTTGTGCAATACAGAAATGGTGAAAATGTTGATAACTGGTGATAATTTGGTCAAGTGCAATGAGCTAAGCAGGTTATGGAGCTGGTATTGATGGTGCTGCGACTGAGAGCGTGAGGTTGAGTTGATATAGTTTGCAACATGGCTGGAGTTGGAACTGAGCTGTTGGGAGTTCAGGTGAAGCAATTGGTAATGGCTGGTGCTTGTGGCTTATAGTGGTGCTGCTCAGGGGAATGAAATTGTTTTGGCTTGAAGTGCAGGGAAAGAGACAAAGCTGCAGAAGAATGCACAAATTAATGAAGGAATTGCTTGGATGAAGCACCATCATGGTGCACGATCGATTCTGACATGTGCAAATCGCAATAGCTCAGTTCTTGTCGGGATCACTGGTGAGTCAGCTTGTTAGACTCGACTCGAGTCCACTAGACCACCTGACTCATATGACTCGGTTTGACTCGGTTTGACTCTGGCCCGACCGAGTTGACCCGAGTGACTCGTTGACCGGTGGACCGGGTGGACTTTGCTTAGGTCACCTTAGATACTTTCCTGGTGTCGGATTCCGGCCAATTTTCGGCCATAATACCAGGTTTCCTGCGACCGTTTTGGGCAGAGTTTTTACATGGGTTTTTCTCACACATGGGCTTGGTGGACTTCTTTCTTTTGGACCTTTGAAGATTAGACCTAATTTTGGAAACAAGAGAGCTATTTAAAGGAAAGACTTCTACAACTTTTAGAAGATCAGATATTATTTCTTGGAACTTGGGAGAGCCTAAGGTTTGTTTACGCTTCTAGGGTTTGCTTTTGTTCATCTTCTTCTTTTCAATTAATATTTTTATGATGAACTCCATAGCTATGAGTAGCTAAACAAATATTATTGGTTATGGGATAAAGTTGATTTCTCAATATGTTATATGATTCAATGAATTAGTTTTGTCTCAATATTTTATTGTTTGTGATTCACAATTAATAGTGTTATATGATTTGATAGTTTGTTTGGTTGAGTCCTAATCAATCCGATTTACATTCATCTATAGAGCTATATTAGGGTTTTCAATACGAAAAAGTTGTTTATCCCTGATTCTAAGTAGCATAATTGTGGGTAGTGCTTGTAGTGATATATCCTACTAGTCACAAGTGAATCATAACTTTTGTTAAAACGATTAGTGCTTTTACACATTCGTTTGCACTGATTAGTCTTATTCCATAGAACTTATTGCTTTTAGGGAGTTAAATCTAATTGTGCTTTTACACTTTAGGTTGCTTTCTAGGAAGAATTCACATATGCATCTTTTAATGTGGTTGTGATGAAAACAGGGAATTAGCGGGATATACTTGCGATCAAGGTATCCTAGGACTTTTAGTAAATAAGAGATTAAATTATTAAGGTTTCACCTATTTGCCACCCACACTTTTCCTATTTGCCACCCCTATCAAAATATTAAAAGTAATTTTACTTTTCAATTCTATTTTCCCTATTTACCACCTATAAAAGTCAAACTAAATTTGACTATAACTAGTACTAACCTTATATTTGTTCTTCTTCATCTTCATTTACCCCCCTTCTTCACCATTAAAAGCTTGTACGGCTTTATAGAAGTTTATGTGACATATCCGGACAACATGAAATGTCCATTCCTTCCATACAAAGATCACGATGGAACTTTAATATTTCCTATTGGAAGGTTCCTAAGAGTCCATCACAAATCTTTCCCAGTGGAAGGTTCGTGAGAGTCCATCATAATGGAACTTCAATCCTAGGTTAGAGTTTCCTTTAATTTTGGTGCACCAAAGATTGATTATTTCCCTTTTTAATTTATTTGTGTTAATGAGTAATACATAATATCTTCATGAATTATTGACGTATTCGTTTTTTTTATAAAGTTGATTTTAGGTTACATAGTCAAAACTCCAGCAGTGACTACCATCAATTGCCATACAGTTGTAGTAGTCCAGATCACCACTGATTATAATAGTGGCAAGTCGTCCAGAATTTGGCGACCACATAATATATGGATTTTAGTCATCACCATTTCAGCAATTAAGAACTCCAACTTGTTACAACCACCAGTACGGTGCCCTCTTTCCTCTGGCTTTTTTGATAACAAAAGATGGGTGGAGATGGAAAAAAAAAATTATCGGGAATTTAGGGTTTTTTAGTTATTGGGATGGTATAATTGTTGGGTGTAAACAAAAAGTCAAGAGGTGGTGTTTAGGATATTCTAAAATCCATATGGGTGGTGAATAGGATAAGTGGAGGTGGTAATTTATGTGGGTGGCAAATAGGAAAACGGTGGGTGGCAAATAGGTGAAACCATTATTAATTCTAATCATTGATGAAAATACATGTTTGTGAATGATACTATCCCGTGACCAATATCTTCTCTCTATTGATTATTCTAATTATTTTCTTTGCTCTATTTTATTTTTACTTTAGTATTTCGTTAAAACAACAAACATCCCCCCTTGGTTACATTAGAAACTGAAAATTGCATAACAACAATTGCCTATCTGTGGAAACGAACGCTTCCTTACCTTGTACTTCATTCATATTTAGTGAGTAAGAAAGTGAAATTATTTTTGACGCTTACTGACGCGCGATCAAATTTTGGCGCCGCCGCGGGGAGGCATACGGCTTGTTATTAAGTTTTTAGTTTCTTTTATAATTTCTCGCTTTTATCTTTGCTTTTCGGTTCTTGTCTTGTTTCTCACTTGTTTGCGAGAATTGTTTTCAGGTACCTAATCCTGGCTTCTAAGGATTGGAACTACCCAAGTGCAAAGGGATAGCTACTCAAAGAGGCACAATACTCCAACCAAGTCAAGACACAACAGAAAATCCAGATTTAGAAGTGGAAAAAGAGTTACAAATAGAAGGAGAACAAGAGGTTCCATTCGTAGACGAACTACAAGTTGAATAAGAAGAAACAATGGGTGATGCAAATCGTTCACTCAAGGACTTGGCTTCTCATAGGCTTGATACACAACAGGGGTGTATTCAAACGAACTCTACTTTTGAGATAAAGCCGGGCTTGCTTAGAGAATTACCAAAGTTCCATGGCATGGTGAATGAAGACCCAAAAAAACATCTTATGGACTTCCACACCATTGTCACGGCCATGCTTCCAGAGGATGTTGAGGCGGACGGTGCAATGTTGAAAGTTTTCCGTTTCTCCTTGATGGATAGTGCTAAGGATTGGTTGTACTATTTACCTCCCGGAAGTGTCACAACATGGAATGGGTTGAAGAAACTCTTTTAGAGAGATATTTTCCCGCATCAAAGGCTACTCAAATTCGCAAGGAGATTTGTGGGATGAAGCAAAACGTGGAGAATCCTTATATGAATGTTGGGAACGATACAAGAGATTGGTGGCAAGCTGCCCTCACCACCAATTCGGTGACTCTATGATCATCCAATACTTCTATGAAGGACTCCAATCAAGTGATAGGAATCTTATTGACGCCATGGTGGTGGTGCACTAGTTAGCAAGACGGTGGCACAAGCTAGAGAGTTGATTGAAAACATGGCAGTGAACTCCCAACAATTTTTGAGTCGTTGTTCGGATGTGCTTCTAAGAAGAGTGAATGAAGTGAGCGAGGTTGAGGAACTTCGTCAACAAATGGGTAACATGTCAAAGAATGATGCAACAAGTTGCAGCCATGGTTATACCAAGTTCCTCTCAAACTTATGAGGACGAGCAAGCTAATGCGATCTTTCCAAATCAACAAAGAGGGTATGATCCCTACTTAAACACTTACAATCCGGGGATGGAGAGATCACCCCAATTTTAGTTATGCCAACAAGCAAGGAGCGGTTCAACAACCTACCTTCAACTTTCCGAGTGGATTTCAACCTCAACAACAACAATTCCAGTAGAGACAACAATTTCAAAACCACAAGCACAACAATCAATGCAAAATCAAGGTTCTCGATATTGATTCAAATCTTCAAACAATGATGCAAGGCATTTCTACCATGTTCAAAGAGAGTCAACAGAAACTAAGAGTGATATCAAGGAGTTGCAAACACAAATGGGCTCCATGGCTATTGAGTTGAACTAATTGAAGGCACAAAATAAGTGGGAAACTCCCTTCTCAACCTATTAACCCAAAAGAGGGTGTCAATGCTATTACGTTGAGAAGTGGTACACAACTTGTGCAACCCGAAATTATCGATTCAAGGGCAAGGTGGAAACACCCAAAGAACCCTGTTTTGGAGGAGAATAATGAGGATTCTCCCCAAACTTCGAGGTACCTATTCCTAACTCTAAAACTCTGGTTTCCACTTATGTTCCTCCTTTACCTTTTCCTCATGATTTGCAAGTTCTAAGAAGGAGGAACTAGAAAAGGAGATTTTAGACGTTCTAAAGAAGATCCATGTGAACATACCACTCATTGATGCTATCAAGCAAGTTCCAAAGTATGCAAAGGTGTTTAAGGACTTGTGTACCAATAAGCAAAGGCTCAAAGGTAATGAAGTGCTTAGTGTGGGGGAGAATGCTTCGACAATCTTACAACACAAACTCCCACTTAAGTGCAAGGATCCCGTAGTTTTGACATTCCCGTCACAATTGGTAACACAACATTTAACAAAGCTATGTTGGATTTAGGTGCATCCGTTAATGTTATGCCGGCATCAATGTATAATTCACTTTATCTTGGTCCTCTTAAAAAGGCTAAAATTGTATTGCAATTAGCCGATCACTCTAATGTCTACCCAATGGGTATTGTTGAGGATGTTCTTGTGCAGGTTAATCAACTTGTATTTCAGCCTGACTTTTGTGTGTTAGAGATGGATGAAGGTTCATCGGACTCGTCTCTTCCATTGTTACTTGGCGTCCCTTCATGAAAACTACGAAAACCATAATTGATGTGGATAAGGGAACGTTGACCATGGAGTTTGATGGAGAAACAATACGTTTCAACATTTTCGAGACGATGAGATATCCTAGTGATGTCCACTTTTGTTTCTCCATTGATGTTATGGATACATTGGCACAACAAATGTTTGAATTAAATGGTGATGATGCTTTGGAAACCGTGTTAACTACATCCATGGATAGTGGTGTAGAATGTGGTAATGAAGTCAAGGAAGCCCTTGGTGATCTTAATTCACTACAAAGATGCCCGAAAACTCATAATATCTCTTTTATTTCTTTACCATGCAGTGATGAAAAGCTTGTACCTTCAATTGTTAAATCTCCAATTTTAGAATTGAAACCTCTTCCCAATCACCTAAAGTACTTGTACTTGGGTGATAATGAAGAGTTACCTGCGTGATTGTTTCTAATGAGCTTAGTGATTTACAGGAGCAAAACTTCTAAGGGTGCTAAAGAAGTACAAGACGGCCATAGGATGGACAATTGCCGATATCAAGGGTATAAGCCCCGCCGTTTGTATGCACACAAAATTGGTTTGGAGGACGATGCAAAGCCTACAAGGGAAGCACAACGTCGTTTGAATCCTCCCATGATGGAAGTTGTGAAAAAGGAGATACTCAAGCTTTTGGAAGTGGGTGTTATCTACCCCATATCCGATAGCAAGTGGGTGAGCCCGGTACAAGTAGTACCAAATAAATCAGGTGTGACAATGGTGGAGAATGATAAGAATGAACTTGTCCCAACTCGTGTGCAAACCGGTTGGAGGGTTTGTATTTATTATAGGAAATTGAATGCCACTACTAGAAAAGAAAACTTTCCTTTACCTTTTATTGATCAAATGCTTGAACGTTTAGGAAACTCTTATTATTGCTTTCTTGATGGCTATTCAGTTATAATCGATTTTTGATAGCTAGGAGGACCAAGAGAAAACCACTTTCACTTGTCCTTTCGGTACTTTTGCTTATAGAAGGATGCCTTTTGGCTTATGCAATGCTCCAGCCTACCTTTCAAAGGTGTATGGTAAGTATCTTTTCTAATATGTTGAAAACATAATTGAAATGTTCATGGATGGCTTTAGTGTCTTTGGTGATTCATTTGACCTTTGCTTGAACAATTTGTCTCTAATCCTTGAAAGATGTGTTGAAACAAATCTTGTGCTAAATTGGGAGAAGTGCCATTTCATGGTAACTCATGGCATAGTTTAGGCCATATAATATCTTCTAAAGTCTTGGAAGTAGATAAATCTAAGATAGACCTTATTCGTGCTCTAACCCCTCCCACTACGGTGAGGGAGATACGTTGTTTTCTTGGTCATGCAGGTTTCTACCGTAGATTCATCAAGGACTTTTACAAGATAGCATCACCACTTTGTAACTTATTGCAAAAAGATGTGGTTTTTAACTTTGATGAAAAATGTATGGTGGCATTCAATCGTTTGAAAGAACTTTTGATTTTAGCCCCTATCATTAAACCACCGGATTGGAGCAAGCCTTTTGAGCTCATGTGTGATGCAAGTGACTATGCGGTTGGTGCGGTGCTTGGGCAGCGTGTGGGGAAGCTTCCTCATGCTATTTATTATGCTTCTAGAACGTTAAATGAGGCCCAACAAAACTACACAACCACTGAAAAAGAGTTATTAGCCATTGTTTTTGCTTTAGAAAAGTTTCGCTCTTATCTAATTGGTACAAAAGTTGTTGTCTTTTCCCGATCATGCAGCGCTTAAGTACTTGCTTACAAAGAAAGAGGCGAAACCGAGGCTCATATGGTGGATTTTACTCTTGCAAGAGTTTGATATTGAAATCAAGGACAAGAAAGGGATTGAGAACACCGCCATGGATCACTTGAGCCGACTTGCTGTAGATAAGGAGACTATCCCATTGCGTGAAAGTTTCCCGGATGAGCAACTATTCTCAATTGCTTTTGGAGAACCATGGTATGCCGATATTGTTAATTACTTAGTTTATAAACAAATCCCAAAGAATTTGTCTCGTGCTGAGAGGGACAAACTTAAGAAGTTAGGGAACCAATACATATGGGATGATCCATACTTGTGGAAACATGGTAGTGACCAAGTAATACGAAGGTGTGTTCCGAATCAATTTAATTTTATCTTGTCTTTTGTCACTCTTATGCTTGTGAGGACATTTTGGGAGTAAGAGAACCGCTCACAAGGTACTTGAAAGTGGTTTCTATTGGCCAACTTTGTTTAAGGATGCACATATATTTTATACAACTTGTGATAGGTGTCAAAGAACAAGCAATCTAGGTGCCCGAAATCAAATGCCACAAACTTTTATTCAATTTATTGAAGTTTTTGATGTATGGGGTATTGATTTTATGGGGCCTTTTGTCAACTCCCATGGGAATTTTTATATCTTACTTGCGGTTGATTATGTCTCGAAATGGGTGGAAGCTAAAGCCACCCCAACTAATGATTCTAAAGTGGTTTGATTTTGTGCAAGCTCATATTTTTGCAAGGTTTGGAATTCCAAGAGCCATAATTAGCGATGGGGGTTCTCACTTCAAAAACAGGATTTTACAAAGCTTGTTGACGAAGTACAATGTGTCGCACAAGATTGCAACACCTTATCATCCCCAAACCAATGGACAAGCCGAGGTGTCTAATCGGGAGGTGAAATCTATTCTAGAGAAGACGGTGAACCCAACAAGGAAAGATTGGAGCATGCGACTTAATGATGCTTTGTGGGCTTATAGAACCGCATACAAGACACCTATCGGGATGTCCCCCTTTAGGCTTGTGTATGGTAAACCTTGTCATTTACCCGTTGAAATTGAGTACAAGGCGTTTTGGGCTATTAAACAATGCAACATGGAGATGGATGGGGCTGGAAAGCAAAGGAAATTACAACTCCAAGAGCTAGAGGAGCTTCGCAATGATGCATTTCAAAGCTCACGCATTTATAAGGAAAAGACGAAGGAATTTCATGATAACATGATTTCTAGAAAACAATTTTGCATTGGGCGTAAAGTACTTTAGTTTAATTCTCGCTTGCATTTATTTAGGGTAAATTAAGGTCACGATGGATCGGACCTTTTATTGTTACTAATGTGTTTTCTCATGGTGCGGTGGAAATTCATAGCATAGCTACGTGGAAAGAACTTAAAGTTAATGGGCACTAGGTTGAAACCATATTATGAGAATTTCACTTCCAAGTGGTGGAAGGAGTTAACTTTGTGGATGTACTCCTCCTGGAGGAGTCATAGAAAGCAAGGAGATAGTCGGGTGACGACTTTAAACCAAGCGCTAAATGGGAGGCAACCCATCGGATGAGTATTTCTTGTCTTGTATTTATTTCTTGTCTTGTTTTTTAGTTTTTTCTTGTCTTGTTTTTTCTGATTTTTTGTTAGAATTTTCCACCTTGACTTACTTTGGACGATTCAATTTACATTGAGGACAATGTAAAGTTTAAGTGTGGGGGAGTGGTTAAGCATTTGCGTTGTAAATTTTTGAAAATTTTCAACTTTTGTGTAAACTAGTGAATAAGAAAACTCCAACTTATGGTTAGTTTAGAGTCACATAGTATACATGTCGCTAAGATTACATCGAGAATCTCATAAGAGTGAATCGAACTTAGAGATGACAGAGAACATGATCGGGTTTCTTAATTGTATGAGAGTTAAAGTTGGATTTAACCATGCCGATGTGGCAAATAAGGTGCAGACTGAATTCGGTATTAGAGTAGTGATCCCCTATAGTGGAGACTACCCATGTTACATAATGTGAGGCACCGACCTTCAATTCTTTGTACCCGTCTAAATTTGTGCTTTTAGAGTGTGTGTCACCGTACGTAAATTCCGAGCGAATGGTGAGCTGCCCAACCTCCCACCATAGAAGCACTATTTTGATCTCTAGAGTGCTATTTTTATCAACCATGATGGTGACATCGAATTGCTAACTTACATACCACTTGTAATCTTGTTCGCGATTAAGCACCATCCACCTTATCTCTCTACACCAACAGGTCCATAGAAACACCATCATCATCAACAAGAGGAGCATCATAAATTTGAAGGAAAGTTGAACACGTTCAAGGTTTACAAGCAACGATACAGGATTGAGCAGATTTCATATTCAAATAAAGCAACAAAACAAGGAGCAGAATTTTTATAAGTTGAAGATTATTGTACAAGAGTGAAAATTATCAAGGATGAGAGTTCGAGAAGTCTATGATATCAAGACATATAAGTTGTGAAGAATCAAGCGGTAAAGTACTTACACCATGGCCTTTGTACTTACGTTTTTTTTATTTTATTTGTATTTTACTTTCTCTTGTCTCAAAAAAAAAAAATAATAAGACAAGAGAAAATTTCTTTAGGTTCATTACTAGTTTTATTATTTTATTTCGTTTTTATTTTGTATTTGTTTTATTTTTTTATGATCAAGAAAAAGAAAAAAACATGATAAAAATTGATAAAAAAAACAGAAAAAGGAAAAAAAAAAGAGAAAAAAAAAAGAAGAAAAAAAAAAAGAAAAAGAAAAAAAAAAAATATTTTGGGTTTGTATAGTTCGTTTTTAGTTTTGTATTCTTTCAATAAAGCCAATGGAAGAAGGAATATCTACAAAGAAGTTTCAAGCAATAAGGAATTAGAGGAAAGAATCATATTGTCAAGATTCTACGAAGTTCAAGAGTTATCATCAAGAGTTGAAGACCGAAGACGAAGATGAAGACACCGATTGAAGACCGAAGACGTTTCTATGGATGCTATGAGAGTGGTGCTAGCTGCACGCCGAACAGATACGATGTAAGTAAGCATATTCCCACCTTCGTTAAGTGGTTGATTTCCTTTCTTAGAGATCGTCAGAAAAATGGGTTTTCAAAAATGATAAAAGATGTGGGTTTTCAAAACAATTCGTAGGGTTTTTCCTTCCTACCATTCAACGTGTCGCAGGATTCTCTCTTCATTCCTACCTGGACACATGTGTGGCCCATAAAAAGCTATTTATTATTGAGAGCAATATCATAAAATCCTTTCTTGTGAGGCGTAGTCGAGACTTTTGATCACTCCGAACCCGAATTTCTTTCGAGAAGGGATGGTTATTTCTCTCTCAACTTTTAAGGATGAGATTGTGTTCATTTATGTGTCTAACTTCTTATGCCTAGTGTGCGATAATCTCTATGTCTTCTTAGCGTTGGATGCTATCATTACGGAGAACTAGTAAGTTGGAAAAGTAGGTTTTGTGGGTATATCTCTAGTAAACCCTCATGAGACTATAACTCGTCCACTAGGGACACCTAGGGGTTCAAAGGCCTGTTATTCATGCTAAGAGTAACTGTATCCTCGGCGACACGGAGTTGTATGTATTTTTTTATAATTTGTTTTGTTTGTTTTGCTCGAGGACTACCAAAGTCTAAGTGTGGGAGAATATGATAGGTGTTGTAAAACACCGTAATATCTATCTATTGTTTATGCTTTCTTTGCGAGTTTTCTTGTAAATTATGTATCTTATGTCTGCTTTTGAGTTATTAGGTACTCTGGAGTCGCACGGACGAAAAGATGGAGAAATCACCCAATTGGAGTAAAAAGGGCAAAATTATCATTTCATGGGCGAACATCATTTGGAGCCGAATCACGGTTAAGGGGCGCCTCTATGTGGAAGAACACTAAAGACAGGCCAGCTGATGGTTAAGGGGTTGCCAATCAAGATGGCCCTTATCTAATGAGTGGGGTGGTCCCTATCACCGGGGTGCAAATATCCGCCCCAATACTTATACTTTAATTCAGTCGAAGAAGATATTATCTTCTCCTCTTTCCTCTCTTTCATCAGAAATTGAAATCAAATCGAAGAAGATGATAAAAATGGCGAGAAGGAAAGGAGAAGGGGTTGAAGCTGTTAATGTGAAATCGAGATCAGGGTTCGATGGATTTGAGCGTAATGGTGCAAATTGAGAGAGGATTCGGTTCGTTGGTATTTAATAATCCGTAGATGGAAATAAGGGTTTGATAGAAAGATGAAGATCGATGGGGGTTCGCTTCGATGCGATCAAGAGCACGAAATGAAGAAACAACTACTATTGTTGCTATTGGTTAATGGAGTTAGGGTTTCTAAAATGATGGCGAGAGATGGGGTTTTGATGAATTTACTTCGAGGAAAGCGTGGAATTAAGAAATTGAGGTGAATTTGTTAGTTAGGGTTTGGATCGAGTTATGAGAAGATTGGGTGTGATGTGAATTTGGTTGAATGGAATTGCAACATTTTGAGCTACAATGTGTAAGAAGTGCAGTTTGTGATTGTGGCCTTTGTATGGATTGAAGCAGGAGGTGATGGTGCTTGTGGATGGGGTTTGAGTGGTATTGCAGGTTATTAGAATGAAATTGCGAGGTGGTGGTTAATTGAGTTGAAGCGGCTCATTTAGGTCTTGGTGGTTTGGTTTGTGGCATTATGCGTAGGGGAGCTGTTACTAAAGATGGTGTTAATCGATGTTGGTAGTGATTGCGGGTGTGAGTCGATGGCTGTGTTGTGTATGGAGTTCTTCTTGCAGGAAGTGGAAGCAATGAGTTGGTGGTACCGGGAAGTGCAACTAGGCCGAGTGTGCTGCTGGCATCTTTGGAGCAATGAATGGAGGAAGCACATGAGGGGGTTGAACTGAATATAGATGTATGGTTAGGTAATGGTTGCATAAATGAAGTGAATTGTTGCCAGGATGTAGCAGGTACAACTGAGGTGAAGAGATGCTGGTTTCTGAGAAGTCAGTCGAAGGTCAGGTGTTGCGATGACGGAAAAGCCACATAGAGTGCAAGGATCCCAGTGTGTCAAAATGGCTAGGAGATGGAGAAGGTGCGATCGAGAAACTGTTGATTGCAGTTTCAGGTTTGAGCTGGAGTGTTATAGTGTTGCAGTTTGTTGAGAGCTGATGCTTGTGCAATGCAGGAAATGGTGAAAATGTTGATAACTTGTGATAATTTGGTCAAGTGCAATGAGCTAAGCAGGTTATGGAGCGGTATTGATGGTGTTGCGATCGAGAGCGTGAGGTTGAGTTGATATAGTTTAGTGCCAGGAACTTAATGGAGCTGATTGCAGCATGGCTGGAGTTGGAATTGAGCTGTTGGGAGTTCAGGTGAAGCAATTGGTAATGGCTGGTGCTTGTGGCTTGTAGTGGTCTTTGCTCGGGAATGAAATGGTTTTGGCTTGAAGTGCGTGCAAGAGACAAAGTCTAGAGAGAAGAATGCACGGAATGAACGGCCGGAATTGCTGGATGAAGCACCATCATGGTGCATGTTTTGGATTAAAGCTTGTGTAACGCAATGACTCGAGGTTCTTGTCGGGATCACTCAGTGAGTCGGGCTTGTTAGACTCGACTCGAGTTTAACTAGACCACCTGACTCATATGACTCGGTTTGACTCGGTCTGACCGAGTTGACCCGAGCTGACTCGTTGACCGGTGAACGGGTGGACTTTGCCTGTCACCTTAGATACTTTCCGGTGTCGGATTCCGGCCATAATACCAGGCTTCCGGGGACCATTTTTGGGCAGAGCTTTTACATGGGTTTTTCTCACACATGGGCTTGGTGGACTTCTTTCTTTTGGACCTTTGAAGATTAGACCTAATTTTGGAAACAAGAGAGCTATTTAAAGGAAAGACTTCTACAACTTTTAGAAGATCAGATATTATTTCTTGGAACTTGGGAGAGCCGGTTTTGTTTACGCTTCTAGGGTTTGCTTTTGTTCATCTTCTTCTTTTCAATTAATATTTTTATGATGAACTCCATAGATATGAGTAGCTAAACAAATATTATTGGTTATGGGATAAAGTTGATTTCTCAATATGTTATATGATTCAATGAATTAGTTTTGTCTCAATATTTTATTGTTTGTGATTCACAATTAATAGTGTTATATGATTTGATAGTTTGTTTGGTTGAGTCCGGAATCAATCCGATTTACATTCATCTCTAGAGCTATATTAGGGTTTTCAATACGAAAAAGTTGTTTATCCCTGATTCTAAGTAGCATAATTGTGGGTAGTGCTTGTAGTGATATATCCTACTAGCCACAAGTGAATCATAACTTTTGTTAAAACGATTAGTGCTTTTACACATTCGTTTGCACCGATTAGTCTTATTCCATAGAACTTATTGCTTTTAGGAGTTAAATCTAATTGCGCTTTTACACTTTAGGTTGCTTTCTAGGAAGAATTCACATATGCATCTTTTAATGTGGTTGTGATGAAAACAGGGAATTAGCGGGATATACTTGCGATCAAGGTATCCTAGGACTTTTAGTAAATAAGAGATTAAATTATTAATTCTAATCATTGATGAAAATACATGTTTGTGAATGATACTATCCCATGACCAACATCTTCTCTCTATTGATTATTCCAATTATTTGCTTTGCTCTATTTTATTTTTACTTTAGTATTTCGTTAAAACAACAAACATCCCCCCTTGGTTACATTAGAAACTGAAAATTGCATAACAACAATTGCCTCTCAGTGGAAACGAACTCTTCCTTACCTTGTACTTCATTCATATTTAGTGAGTAAGAAAGTGAAATTATTTTTGACGCTTACGACAGCGATCAACTAGCAACCGAAAATAGATATGGCGGTCTATATGCTTTAGACATACAGGGGGAGGAAGTGTCACAGCTCTCTCTGCAATAAAAAATGGAAGAACAGACTGTGATTTATGGCACCAACGATTGGGTCACCCACATTCCAAATGCTTAGACAAATTAGACTCTAATAATTTAATCTTAGTTTCATGGAAGAAAAATTTTACTCTTTGCTCTAGTTGCCAAATGGGAAAACGTTGTCGTCTCTCTTTTCCTCATTTGAACAATAGATCTGAAGTTCCGCTGCATAAAATCCATTGTGATTTATGGGGACTGGCACCTGTTAAATCATCTCAAAATTTTAGATATTATGTTGTTTTTGTCGATGATTTTTCTCGTTATACTTGGATTTATCCCTTGAAAAAGAAATCAGATTTTTACTTTACTTTTGTTACATTTCATAAAATGGTTGAAAAACAATTTGATAATTTTGTTAAAAATTTTCAATGTGATGGAGGGGGGGAGTTCAATTATACTCCTTTCCTTACCTATTTACAAGATCATGGCATTATTCGATTTGTTTCGTGT
The DNA here is from genome assembly GCA_023531295.1 of Papaver armeniacum. Lineage (NCBI taxonomy): Eukaryota > Viridiplantae > Streptophyta > Magnoliopsida > Ranunculales > Papaveraceae > Papaver > Papaver armeniacum. The sequence goes on from JAJJWW010000626.1 coordinate 252,125, forward strand.
CCTCACACCCCGGAACAAAATGATGTGGCGGAACGAAAACACCGACACATTATTGAGACCGGTCTCACACTAATGTTTCATGCAAATATTCCTCTCCAATATTGGCCTGATGCCTTTCTAACGGCTACATACCTTGTTAATCGTCTTCCAAATTCAGGTCTTAAAATGGAGACACCATTTTTTGTGTTGTATAATACTCACCCCAGTTATGAGATGCTTAAAGTTTTTGGTTGCATGTGCTATCCTTATCTCCGAGACTATGCCAAAAACAAGTTCGGTCCTCGATCATATCCATGTGTGTTTATAAGCTATAGTCCCATCCACAAGGGCTATAGGTGTATACAACCATCAACTAAACACGTTTTTATCTCACGACATGTTGTTTTCTATGAAGGTATTTTTACCTTTAAAGAATCTTCTTACAAAAGTTCCCCATCTAGTAATTTGAAAATTACATCCTATGATGAGTGGACTACAACCATAGAACCTACAAAACCATCTACATCTGGCTTTGAACCTAAACACTCATCAGCCACTTTACCTACTATTATACCTACTGTTCTTATGATTCCACCTTCAGCTACACCAACACCGGCATCTCCAACGCCCATCACTCCTACAGAAACTACACTTGATTCTATATCACCAAACCACCGTGAAACTAATAGTACTACATTAGTTCCATTTTATCAAACTCTCATTTCCACTGAACATATATCTTCTTTAAGTCCAAATGAAACACCATCGCCTACAGAACCTAACCTAAATGAACTTAATCCCATTTTGGATCTAACCTCTCAAACCTTAGAAAGAATCAACAGTCCAGTAGGTTCATCATCTCCTACTTCTTCCGTACAAAATCTCCCACTACAACTTTCCGTTGATATTTCTCAACCTCAACCGTCCACTGTTCTTAATGCTCCAGTACATTCTATGAGAACCAGGTTTAAGGATGGAATTTTTAAACCAAACACTAAGAACTATTTAGCGGTTTCATTTACCACACACACTGCTCTTCCAGTATTAGAGTCCACTGATCCTAGTGAACCCAAAACTATCAAAACTGCTCTTAACAGTTCTCATTGGGTTGCATCCATGCTTGCTGAATTGCGAGCTCTTTTTGAAAATCATACTTGGGTACTAGTTCCACGGAGAGCGAGTTACAATATTGTTGGTTCCCGTTGGGTTTTCAAAAAGAAACTCAAACCTGATGGCTCGATTGAACGATCCAAGGCTCGGCTCGTTGCCAAAGGTTATAACCAAGTTTAAGGAATTGACTTTGATGAGACTTTTAGTCCTGTGATCTGACACACGACTCTGCATATAGTCATCTCAGTTGCTCTTGTACGTGGCTGGTCACTTCGCCAACTTGATGTGAAGAATGCGTTCCTACATGGACATCTTAAAGAATCAGTTTATATGGAACAACCGCATGGGTTTGTCGATCCTAGCAAGCCCGATCATGTCTGTCAGCTCCGAAAGGCAATTTATGGCCTTAAACAAGCCCCGAGGGCCTGGTTTGAACTTTTCAGTACCTATCTTATTTCTATTGGTTTTAATTGTTCACGAGCAGATTATTCATTTTTTACTTGGCATTGTGATACAGGTATTATATACTTACTTCTATACTTAGATGATATCATTGTCACGGGCTCTTCCGATCAACTTTTACAACGTCTTATCACCAAGCTCAGTTCCGAATTTGCAATGAAGGATCTAGGTCCTTTATACTATTTCTTGGGTATCGAGGTTATCAAATTCTCTGGTGGGTTGTTTCTGTCACAACAAAAGTTTATGGAGGATATTCTTTGTAGAACAGCAATGACAGAGTGTAAACCCATTGCCACACCACTTGCTCTCAAACATGATCTTCACCAAGATAATAGTACGCTTTTTGACGCTACTCAGTACCGTCAGATTGTTGGCTCACTATAATATCTTACTCTTACGAGACCGGACATTTCTCATGCGGTTAATCTAGTTAGTCAATTCATGCATCGACCCACTATAATACATCTCACAGCAGTGAAGCACATCTTACGGTACCTAAATGGTACCTTGGATTATGGGATTCGACTCCTCTCTAATTCAACTTTTAACCTTTATGCATTCTCTGACGCAGATTGGGCTGGTTGTGTAGAAAAACGACACTCAAGTACTGGATAAAATATCTATATTGGTGCCAATTGCATCTCCTGGTCTTCGAAGAAACAACCAACGGTGTCTCGATCGAGTACAGAAGCGGAGTACAGATCCATGGCCGCAAGACATTGATCTCACTTGGGTCACCTATCTACTACGTGAACTTGGTATTTGTCTTGACAAACCTCCTGTGCTATTTTGCGACAATATTAGTGCTCTTTATCTAGCTAAAAATCCTAAATTTCATGCACGGACAAAGCACATTGAGTTGGATTATCATCTTATAAGGGAAAAAATTGTTAACGGTTCGCTTATTACTCGATATGTGTCCACCACCTCCCAACTAGCTGACTTGCTAACTAAGCCATTGCCGGAGAAAACATTTTAGTCTCTACGCAGCAAGCTCGGTGTACTGTCAATACCCACTCGCTTGAGGGGGAGTAACAAGGATCATTTGACGGTTGAGGAAAATACTCCAGATCCGTAGCAGAAGGACACTAATTAATCCTAGAATATCTCTACAGGCTTATTTATAGAAAGATGCGTATATTAATCCTAGAATATCTCTACAGGCTTATATTTAGAAAGATGCGTATATTCATTCCATATATACTGTACATAGTTATCTTTAGAAAGGTATACACATACTCTATAAAATGTTGTGTAATATGCTCATGTAATTCAAGAGAGAAATAATATTCTTTGCTATTCAATCTTTAGTTCTCTTCAGCTATTATCATCTTCTAAGAATGTTTAAATGATTGAAATGGGAGTTTAGAACAATTAACCTTTGATTGGATTTAGCATAGTATTCTGCACTTGTATGCTAACTATTGCATGATATTCCAAGTCCGGGAATCTAGTGTGCATACCTGTATGCGTACTTGATTCAACAGTTGAAGTCCGAAACTATAGTATGCGTACATGTTTGCATACATACTTCAACTGAGTTCGATTTTAAACGACAGTATGCGTACACATTTGCATACTGGCGAACACATGCCAAGTCCGGGAACTCAGGTATGCGTACACGTTTGCATACTTGAGTGGGTTAAGTTCTAAAATCGAAAAAGTATGTTTACATACTCATGAACAAATACATTTATATAATAAGGAATGCAAACTTTGCAAACCGTGGCTAATATGTTCATGAATTGATTCAAGTGAAAAAAATTGATTTTGCTTCAATTGTGTCTTGTATACTTCTATGAGGATATAAACAATTGAACAACTCTATAACTCGTTTCATTTGAACTAGTTGTGTTAAGATGAACAAGGTTGATATGAAAGTGTTCATATGGCTAACTTCGGTTAACTATTGTTGAGCCAACTAAGTGTACACATTTAGGTACGGTTACCCTTATCTAAATGAATGCGCATTTCATTTGTGTGTAACAATCTAAGTTCGATCTACCGGTTGAAAGATATTAGCTTGAATCTAATCAGATTTTCATCTAACGCTGAATATCGGTTGCTTTGTCCCAAAGTAAACGAACCCTGATTTGGAGACTATATAAGGAGCAACTGGGAAACCTAATCCCCACACCTCCTGTGTGATACTAGTTGCGACTACAGTCGATTCTTCTTTAGCCTAAGTTTTTCCTAAAACCATTATAGGTTAGCGACTTAAAGACTTCATTGGGATTGTGAAGCCAGACCCAACTATTTTCTCTGTAGTTGCGTGTTCTGATCTTACTTTGTTCTATCCTATTGAGTACTATCTTCTCTAAGATTTGCTCGAGATTTAATCTCCGATAGATAAGATAAAAATTAGTCACAAATATCTTCGTCTCATCGTTTGTGATTCCACAATATCTTGTTCCGCTACCATACGGTTAAGATTCTTTTGAGGTGATTGATATTACTTGGTTGTTCTTCGGGAATATAATTCCGGTGTATCAATTGGTTCCTTTTCACCTTGATTTATCAAAAGACGAAACAAAACTCGTAGGTATTTCTGTGGGAGACAGATTTATCTATTCAATAGACTTTTTCGTGTGAGGCAAATTTGTTTATTAAGTCTTCGACTTTCGGTCGTAGCAACTCTTAGTTGTGGGTGAGATCAGCTAAGGGAATCAAGTACGCAAAATCCGGCGTGGTTCTAGAGGCATAAGGAACGCGACTGTACCTTGATCAGTGTAAGATTGGTTAGGGCTCAACTACATTCCAGTCCGAAGTTAACTTGCAGTAGGCTAGTGTATGTAGCGGCTTAATACAGTGTGGTGTTCAAATCTGGACTAGGTCCCGGGGTTTTTCTGTATTTGCGGTTTCCTCGTTAATAAAATTTCTGGTGTCTGTGTTATTTCTTTTCCGCATTATATTTTCTATATAATTGAAATATCACAGGTTGTTCGTAGTTCAATCAATTGGTAAATATGACTTTTGGTTGTTGATTGAAATTGATTGACACTTGAACATTGGTCTTCGGTACCGTGCAAGTTATTTCTCATATCAATCAGGCTCACAGAACTTATTCTGTTTGATTGCAGATTGTATTGAGAAATTGAGATACAACTCTTGGATATATTTCCATTGATTGAGTCTGACTGTCTAGTTGACTCTATTGGAATTCTATTGGAGTTTTCCCATACAGATTGCCTGAATGAAATATTGGGTGTGGTTGTTGTACCCCCGGTTTTTCAAGAATGACACCACTAGAAACTTCGTATATCTTGGTTGAGCTTTTTGATTACGAATTTTGGGAGTATGGTAGTAGGCATCTATAATACAAAACAGAACGGATTTTTGAGCCTTGGACGGTCGGATAACATTTTAAAAGACAAACGTTGCATCCGACCATCCCAGTCTCATCCTGACAAAAAAGACATCCGATGGTCGTCGTTTTTGTAACCTATTTCATTATGAATTCAAATTTATTAATCTTTAATTTGTGGATAACCTCTTAACTCAAGATATTTAAAGAAACATTAAATGAAATGAAATAATAATATTATTTATGTATTAATATTATTTGGTGGTGATGTGAATTTCATGGGAAGTGAGACTTCCTTTTTTTTTTTTTTTTTTTTGGAGCATAAGTGAGATATATATTTATAAATATATGTACATACTATTACTTAAATGATTAAGTATTGTTTTTGGATGATTTATATAGATAATTTTACAATGCAAGTATGAACATTATTTTGACTTGAAATAAAACAGAAACCTATCTCGCAATTGAACACAATTGAAAAGTCGGAAAGAAAAATTACTTCATTCATAGATTATCATATTAAAGAAGTGTCATTATGGCACCGGTTATTTCTAGAGTATCGGCAAAAATCCTAATTCAACTTAATCTTGGGTTTCAGAAAAATGGTTCCCGGTAGTTTAGGGAAAAAGAATTTATCCTAGCCAAAGACATTCGATGGATGTAAAATTTGTAACCTCCTTGAATTATGGACATATGCATTGAGAACCCTCATAATTAGATCCTCACCAATTAAAAAAAATTAATGTGCCGACAAAAAAATTCTTTTAATTGATAAAAAACTAAGAAATAATTATCTTATAAAAATTGGCATACAAAATTTTTATTTTTTAAAAGATATCCGACCATCTCATCCAAACCAAAGACATCCGCGGATGTAAGATTTGTAACCTCCTTCAATTATGGATATATGCTGATGACCCTCATAATTTGTTCCTCACCAATTAAAAAAATTAATATGCCAACAAAAAAATCCTTACCAATTAAATGCTACAACTATGTAAAACTCAATTTTTACACTCATATTTTCTATTTAAAAATAAAAACACAAAATTTGACTCATATCTTTTTAAAATCGAATTATCCCACCTTCATCAACCTACAACAAATAACATTAGAACATTTGCGGTTACAACATGTAAAACCCTTATTTCTGCTTTGAAATATATTAGCCGCCCTTCATTAACCTACAAAGAACAAAGAACATTATGTTAAAAATATAGAAAATTCATTTTCATTTGACTCATTTTTTTTCTCTTTTTTGAAAATTATCGAAAAATAAAAATAAATACTTACAATTGGGATCTATCCAAATAATGAATACTATTTTCTCACCAAAACTTTTCACTTCAATCATAGGCCTAATTTAATTTTAGTAAAAAAGAAATACTATTTTCAAGCAATGAAGATTTGCAAGCTTGCATTATTTGTAGCCTTGCGATTGAGACAACAATTTAGCCTGGAATCACATTCTTTTTTAAAGCTACACTGACACTGAAACCTCAATATTTTCATCAACCTTCCTGACTTTTTGGGTGGTTTGCTTTTTCCTCCGCATATGCCAATTTTTTTTTTATCTTATTGATGTTGATTGCTTTTTCCACCATAACAACACAATTGAGCGTCGTCATCTAAACTTTCAATTAGTGACACGTCATTATCACCAAATCCTTCTTTATTCTCATCGCCTCCAACTTTTTAACTTCTGATTTGGTGTTATTGTTATGGAGAAGTTTAAGAGATTCAGTAGATTTAAGGAAAAAATCAATACCTTCATCATTCTCGGCATTATTGAACGAAACGAAACCTGATTCTCTGCATTTAACTGTTTTAATTTCTCTAAATCGGTCGCTTTGGCTGCTTGCTTTTTCGGGACTTACTCCACCAAGAAACGTTAGAAACAGGGACATCATAATTGAGGCTAAAATTTAGGACATGCATTACATAATATGGTTTATACAACACACTTTTTTCCTATTTCAAGTAGACCGGAGAAAAATATGGTCATATGTTTATGTCCGAAATAAGGGCAGAGTAGAGTTAAGGCTAAAAGCAATGCCTTGAACACAATCTAACTCCTCTGATCTTCCTATCCACTACCGATTTTCTTCACTTGATTACACTCCCCATCCCCCTAATTATCCTCCCCACATAAACGTATCATCCACATATGTTAGAGCATAGCCCGGTTGAACCCACCAAGTGTTGGTATGTCAAGTTTGGCTGTCATATTTTAGTGAACCAAAACTCATTTAAAGAGTCGCTTGATTATTTACTAGAGTTAACTTCGTATAGGTTAGCTATAAAGTTATTAGGATATGATACTTACAAGTATTACGTGAAGACTTGAAGAATGTGAAGAAGTAAAGAGCTACAACGATGACATCATCCTTCCTCTTGAGGTTTAATATTTGACTTCAACTGTTTCATTCCTAACGTATCTTTCAAGTCGTGCATATTGAAAACATAACTGCGAAGCTGTGAATGATTATACTCTAGTTAGACATAATATTAAGGAATTACAATACGAAGTATAACGTCTATCTTTTGAACTTCGTATATAAGACATCGACATAATCGTATGAATGCTATTGTGATTATGTGTATGGGTATGGGTGAAGATTTCATCTTAGGAAACAATGTTTTACATTTGTTTAAAGGAAGTACAATTCATAAACTTTTTTTGTGAATCGAAAGGGAAATCGCTAGGCTTATTGGTATTGTTATTCATTGCAAATCTTTGGATTACCAATATGTGTGTTTAGTATAACCGTTCATAACTTGTTTATGTATCTTGCTAAAACTATTCACAAGGCCTGACTTTTGTATTGGTATGACTTTTATTAGTGAAACCGATCTTAAGTAATCACCTGAGATAGTATGATCGATATGTTGTAATTGGTATGACCAACTCTAGACATTGGGGAACCGATCCTAGTAAGAGGTGCAACCGATCACAAGTGTGTGGAATCGATCCTTGTAAGAGGTGCAACAAGTCTTAGTTATTGGTAACCGATCCTATGAATTGTGCATCCGATTGCAAGTTAAATACCATAAATATGTGGTAACCGATCCTAGTACCTAGTCAACCAAATTTTGGAAAGCTAGTGTGACCGATCCTAGTACCCACATAGAGGTAGAACCGAAACTTGTTTTGGTAGAACCGTGAAACCCATTAATGGTGATTTGATAGGATAATCAATCACATAGTTCTTGGAAGTCAAATGAACCAATTCTAAACTTGTTTGGAAGTGTGGCAAATCGGTTCCAAGATTGTAAATATGAAAAGGATTTACAAAGAAAAGATGTCGACATACTTTGAACATGTGCAGTAACTCTTATATTTTATTATTCAAATATATTCCTTAATAGCTAAAGGAGAATCCTAGATTGAAATAAATTGAGAATCTTTTAATTAAGGTTTTTAGTTTTATATGCTTTTAATTTCCAGCAATTAAAATGCATGTCTTTAGAAAATAAAAATTGGTAATGTGCATTTACTAATTGGAGATTTTCTACTAAGATTTTGGTCAATATTTGGATAGAGCATTTCCAGGAATTATGGAAACCGAATTTGGAAATATATTGCATATCTTGAGAATATTTTCGGTTTTGGAAATTCCTTGGTGTCCAAACTTCCTTGGTCTATAAATATTGAAGTTTGCATTTGAGCAAACTAATCCTCGAGCCAGACAAAACTACCTTGTTGTGTTGTTCTTTCTTTGGAGTCGTCTATTCGGAGAGGAAAGTACCCTAATTAGGCGAAATCTCTTACGACCGCTCGTTTTAAAGACTACTTTGGGATTGAGAAGCTCTATGAGTACCGTTGGTGGGAAACTAGATAATTGTAGTTTATTATTAGTTTTCGATTGATTTGATTGACTAACGGTTGTTGAACTTTGATTGCACCTAGTTTGTTTATGCTTGAGAATCTTCTCTTCTGATATAAGATTTACTCAAACTAGATCGAAGTTTCGACGGGGATATTTGGACTATTTGTAGATCTAAAGACGTCTTGTGATAATCCATTGTTAACAGACTCTGTTTTGTGTATGATTGATCACAAGAGATTCAAGTTGATTGTGTGCAGGTGTTTATTGAAGATTTAAGAAGATTTGAAGACAAAAAAGATTTCTGATTTGAGTTCATAATCTTTGGTGTGCACAAAACTTGATCGACTAGGGATCCAACTATAATCGGTTTATCTTTGTGATAACCTTGATTGATGATGCGTGTCGTACCACAACAAATTAATTCAAGATTTTTCCACTCAATTAAAAATAATATAATGGAAGTCAAGTTCGTTCCCACAAGGAGCAAGAGATTCTAGTTGTAAAAATTGTCACAAAAGGGGGGTGTAAAGAGCAAAAGAAAATAAACAAAGCAATTAAAAGATAAAGTTGAAAGCAATAAGAGAGACAAGATCAAGGAATCCTTCTTCGTTACGAAACAATGAATCAAGTTATGTTCTATTCTACTTGTTATTAGTCATGATTATCACCAACCGTAGGATAGCAGGTCCGCTTAGCTAGCCCCAAAATCCCTAATTTCACCGAGTAACAGTCCGCTTAGTTATCGATTCTATTCAAAAGAACCACCCCGAGGTTCGCTTACAAGATGTAATTCCCAGAATGCATTAAGATTTATGAATTTAGGTTTAGTAGTAGTAGTTAAACTCGGTTCGCTTGGTTCACTTTCTAGCGTTGTTTCTACACACAATTGCTCCACGGAATCCCTCCGCAAGGTCTCGTGTTTGCTACTTATGTAAAGAGTCAAGAAACGATTACTTATCTCCTAACTTTCACTAGATTTAGATCAAATCAACAAATCAATTTAGTTGGCCACCCAAACAATCTATCAATCAATCATGAATGTCTTTAAGATCATTCCTATTAGTAAAAACAAACGATAATCATGTGAAAAACTTCAAGATAGAATTGAAAACAAAAACTCAAAACATAATTAAGAACTAGGAATTCATCCTCAATCAATAATAAAATTAGCTACTCATGCTAAAGAGTTCACACAAAGAATAAGAAAAGAAAAGTGTTGTGTGTGTAGAGAGGTGTGTGTAAAAGATGTAGAAAACTTCTCTATTTATAAGCTTCAATATTCTCCAAATCTTCCAAGGAATAGAATCCTTTTCCTTTTGCAATTCAATTTCCAAATTCAAGTCTTTCTCTTCTTCCATCTTCTCTTTCCAAATTTGAGTCCAATTCTCCATCCAATTCCAAGTCCAAGTCTTCACACCCATGAGAGAAATCCATAGAAAATTCTGGAATTTTTGCTCGCCGGAAAACTGGTATTATGGCCGGAATCCAACCGGAATAGTGGCCTGAAAGTTGTCGCCGGTGATGGAATATTCCGTCCAAGATTCTCATTGCAGTTAGGTCAAACTAACAGTCAACCGTTAGTCAATGGTCAAAGGGAGGGAGAGTCGGACTCGAGTTAGCTTCGACTCATTAACCGGGCTTACTCATTGAGTCGATTCAAGGGAGAGTCGAATTGCTTACTTTACCGACTTGATCTAATTCGAGCTAACCGAATCGGTCATCGAACTCGATTGGGATCGGTCATCGGGATCGTTTCGGCGGTCATCGGACTCGCCCTGGATCGGTCATCGCCGTAAGCCTTGGAGTTGACTCGCCAGAAGAAATATCCGGCCGAGTTTCGTTTATTTATAGGACTTCCCGGCCATTTTCAGGCCTCAATTTTCAGCTCCATACCTGTGACATTCCTAGCATACATCTAAAGCAATTCATTCCATCAATCGCAACCCATTCGATTTCTCCTGCAATCTCATCTAAACTGCAACAGCTTTAATTCCAAACCCATCTCACAGCACAGTTCTTCAGTGCCATACTAACAATACCCACAGCTCCTCTGCTACTCCTATAACTTTTTCACAATCCCAGTACCACCAGAACCACCACACCAGTTGCTCACTAACCCATTCTCAGTGCAACAAAACCACAGACAACAGTACAATTCCATTATTACAAACCCAAGAACATCCAGACAACAGCCACCAACACTTCCATCTGTTCGTAGCTTCAACAGCACCAAACCCAACTCTGCTTCAATTACAGATCGAACCCTTTCTCTGTATCATCCCCATCTTCAATTTCCTCTCCTCGATTTCAATCGGTCTCGATTTCTCAGACTACAACCGACCCCTTACTCATCCACTGAAGTTCATACTTCATCATTTTCTCTCGATCTCTAACATCTCCTTCACGTCAGCGCCATCAACCCATGAAACTCACCATCATTGAATCTAATGGAAGCTCCATCGGTTCCTTCTCATTTCAACTCAGAGAGCAACAACGTCTCAATCTCCCATTCCCCTTCTCGGTCTGATTTTTGTGTTTCGATCTACTTCTCAATTCCTCGATTTATCAACCAAAAAACCCATTAATTCCTCTCAATCTGAATCAATTGCAGCATCGATCTCTTCATCTCTTAGCTCTCGATTTGGTCTCTCGAGTGCTTTCTCCTGGTTCAACAAACGGCAACTTTCATCTCCCAAAGAATCCATTAGCGGCTCTAATAACTCGATCGATCTGGTCTCAGATTTTAATGGCAGAGCTGCTGTTTTTTCTCTCTTCCAGGCGAAAGAAGAAATAAATGAGAGAAAACATCATCTCTCGATTAGTAGGGTTAAAAGTTATGGCTGGATGGGTACACCCCTGGAATAAGATCCACCCCAGACTGGGTGCCCTGAGTACTGTCATTGGTGCCTTTAACATTTCCTCTTTTAAAACAAAACTGCTACCCCTTAACATGTGTCTGGGCTCCTATTAGTGTCCGCCCATGAAATGACAATTTAGTCCTCTTTGCTCAAATAGAGTAATTCCTTCTTCTTTTCCTCCGTGCGACTCCAAAGTAGCTACAAAACTTAAAACAAGCGTAAAATACATAATTTACAAGAAAAATAGCAAATAAAGCATAAACAATAGATAGTAAATAGGATGTATTCTACACCCTATCAAATTCCCCACACTTAGACTTTGCTAGTCCTCGAGCAAATCAAACCAAAACTTACAACTTCAAAGCGGTCCAGTAATCACAAGCATCCAAAGAGTTATGAGGACATAGAGTTTCTGCATGCTAGTAATAAGAAGTTAGAAATACTAAAGAACATATTCTCGTTCTTAAATGTTGAGTGAGAAATAACCACACCATAATGAGAGAACGCGTGTTTGAGAAACGATCAATAAGCATTTCGCCTCGACTTACGCCCTCACCAAAAAGGATTTTATGATAATTGCACTCAAAAAGACGGCTTTTTTTTTTATGGGTCTCACATGTGTGCAGGTAGGAATGAAGAGAGAATTCCTGCAACACGTTGAATGATGGGAAGGATAACTTCCGAATTTTTTTTTAAAAACCCACATCTTTTAATATTTTGAAAAACCATTTTTCTGACGATCTCTACGAAAGGAAATCAACCATTATTATAGAGGATGAGATTACTTACTCACCTTCACATCCGATCGCCAATTATGATAACACCACTCTCACGGCATCCAATAGAAACATCTTCCGCTCCTCGTCTTGATCTCCTTGGTCTTCGGTTTCAACTATTGATGATAAACCCTTGAATTTCATAAATCCTTAACAATTTGTAACTCTTTTACCTTAAAAATCCTTGTCGCTTGAAACCTCCTTATAGATTTTCCTTCCCCACGGCTTATTAAAACAAAACAAATATTTCTCTTTTTTTTTTCTTTTTTTTTTTCTTTTTTTTTTTGAAACAAAAGAAATAAAATACAAAAAATAAACCATGACCGTGGGAGAAGTATTTTACCGCTTGATTCTTCACAACTTGTATCGTCTTGAAATCATAAACTTCAAAATTCTCACCTTTTAATTTTCTTCGCTTTCATGAATAAGTCTTCATACTTGGATATAAAATTACCTCATTGTATTGTAAGTCTTCAACATATATATGTAAAATCGCTCTTTGTATGTTGCTTTACTTATATTTGAAATTTACTCTTTTTCTCGTTCCGTTGCTTGTAAACCTTGAACTTTTTCCAACTTTCCTTGTAGATTTTCATGTCGCTCCTTGTTGATGATGATGGTGTTTCTATGGATCCGTTGTTGTCGAGAGAGAGAATGGTGCTAACTGCAAATCGAACTACAAGAAGGAGGCTTTCATCTATAGACGTCACCCTTATGATTGACAAAATTAGCACTCAAGAGATCAAAGAGTAGTGCTTCTATTGGTGGGAGGTTGGGTAGCTCACCATTCTACCCGGAATTAACGTATGGTGACACACACTCAAAAGAAAGCTCTTTAGTAGATGGAAAATTTCTGGTCGGTGCCTCTCATGATATGAATACGGGTAGTCTCCACTAATGATTGATCAGCAACTCTAATAATGCATTTCTCCCTGCACCAAATTCGCATCACCGGCATGATTAAATCCATTATTTAACACTCTAACAAACAAGAAATCCGAATGTAATTCTCTAACATTTCCAAGTTCAATTATGTCGGTCAAAATCTCTATGTAAACATACCTAGAAGTATGCTAATGACTCTAAAATCTTTAAAAGTTGAAGTTTTTAAGTAAAACTTTTTTTTTTTTTTAATTTTTTTAATTTTTTTTTAATTTTTTTGTAATTTTTGTTTTAAAAACATGCTTAACCACTCCCCCACACTTAAACCTTACATTGTCCTCAATATAATTGAATCCTCCTAGTAAAGTCAAGGTGGGAGATTTTAACATGATAAGAAACAAGAAAAAGAAATAACAAAAATAAAAAGCAAAAGGATAAGGATAAGAAATACAAAACTTATGGGTTGCCTCCCATTAAGCGCTTGTTTTAAAGTCGACGGCCCGACTTAGCTCTTGCATGATTCATTCCCCATATACTAACAATCTGAAAATTTGAGGATCCACCCATAATACCTGTTTTGAAAACAATAACTCCATACAAATATTAGCACAAGAAAACAATAGTGAAATTATCGCTCGATAGAAATTTCCCCACACTTATTCTCGTCCATACTCGGAAGTGTATAAAGAACATAGAATTTGGGAATTTCCATGTATTCCTCTTGGCAAACCTGCATAGTGTTAGCATCAAGTGTTTCCAATGGTGGATATTTAGAAACAAAATCATCCAAAAATACTTTCGAAGCACATACATTCAAACCAATAAGAGGTAAAGGAGAAGAATCAATAGGCAAAGGGTTAGACAAACCTTTCACAATTTCTTGTATTATAGAATCCTCTTCATCCTTAAAAATTCAAGTGAATTACTTACCTCTTGTATATCGTGGTCCTCTATTAAACTTTGCAACCATTCTTCGTCGTTTTCTACCTTAACCAAAGTTTTGGCATCATTAAAATCATTGGCAAGTTCAATTGGGTCTTCCACAAAATCAATGAATGTGGTTTCATCCTCTAGTATCATCTCTTCAACATTCTCATCATCGGAATTGGGCCATTCATTAAAATGATTTTCATCGGTATAAATTGTAAGATCTTCTTGTGAGGGTGTTACTTCGTTTACAACAATAGGCAAGTGATATCCAAACTCCTCCTTTTGAATAGGTGAAGGATCTTTATTATGATCCGGAGTTGGAATAACTTCCTCATTGTTGCAACGTTCATACACTTCCGCGGACTCATATCTTTCCCTAAGAAATTTTTTCCAAGCAATAAATGCATCTTCCTCAAGCTCTTCCTTTTGAATAGGTGATTGATCATTATTAAGATCAAGGCTCGAGTAAGCTACACTAGCGTCTTCAAAAGTCTCCAAAGGTTGATTAATTTGTTCGTATAATTTCTCCGAATTCCTTTGAATTTCTCGATGTGATTCTTGCAACTTTTGTTGAAGATCCCCAATCATGGCAGACATCTTATCTGCAAAACTAGAGAATTTCTGATCATAAACATAACTATCCTCCCATCCTTGTGATTGTCCACTTACATACCCGTCATAAGGTTGTTGATATGTATGAGAATATCCATAATGTTCTCAGGAATTTGATCATAGCCAAAAGATTGGTTTTGATTGTATCCTAAGGATGGTTGGAAGTTGCCATAATGTTGAGGTTGAAAACCGTATTGATTGTTGTAATATGCTTGCTCTTGTCCACCATACATGGAAAACCGATACCTGAAATAAGATTATCAGAAACCAAGTTAGATACGGTATAAAATCCAACAAAGCAAGAATAAAGCAAAAAGAAA
Organism: Papaver armeniacum; assembly: GCA_023531295.1. Taxonomy (NCBI): domain Eukaryota; kingdom Viridiplantae; phylum Streptophyta; class Magnoliopsida; order Ranunculales; family Papaveraceae; genus Papaver; species Papaver armeniacum. The sequence goes on from JAJJWW010000626.1 coordinate 267,191, forward strand.
AATAAATACAACTAAAATCGAATTTGTTGCTCCTAAGAAGGCGCCTAAAATTTGATGCGTGTCGTACCACAACAAATTAATTCAAGATTTTTCCACTCAATTAAAAATAATATAATGGAAGTCAAGTTCGTTCCCACGAGGAGCCAGAGATTCTAGTTGTAAAACTTGTCACAAAGGGGGGTGTAAAGAGCAAAAGAAAATAAACAAAGCAATTAAAAGATAAAGTTGAAAGCAATAAGAGAGACAAGATCAAGGAATCCTTCTTCGTTACGAAACAATGAATCAAGTTATGTTCTTTTCTACTTGTTATTAGTCATGATTATCACCAACCGTAGGATAGCAGGTCCGCTTAGCTAGCCCCAAAATCCCTAATTTCACCGAGTAACAGTCCGCTTAGTTATCGATTCTATTCAAAAGAACCACCCCGAGGTTCGCTTACAAGATGTAATTCCTGAATGCATTAAGATTTATGAATTTAGGTTTAGTACTAGTAGTTAAACTCGGTTCGCTTGGTTCACTTTCTAGCGTTGTTTCTACACACAATTGCTCCACGGAATCCCTCCGCAAGGTCTCGTGTTTGCTACTTATGTAAAGAGTCAAGAAACGATTACTTATCTCCTAACTTTCACTAGCTTTAGATCAAATCAACAAATCAATTTAGTTGGCCACCCAAACAATCTATCAATCAATCATGAATGTCTTTAAGATCATTCCTATTAGTAAAAACAAACGATAATCATGTAAAAAACTTCAAGATAGAATTGAAAACAAAAACTCAAAACATAATTAAGAACTAGGAATTCATCCTCAATCAATAATAAAATTAGCTACTCATGCTAAAGAGTTCACACAAAGAATAAGAAAAGAAAATTGTTGTGTGTGTAGAGAGGTGCGTGTAAAAGATGTAGAAAACTTCTCTATTTATAGGCTTCAATATTCTCCAAATCTTCCAAGGAATAGAATCCTTTTCCTTTTGCAATTCAATTTCCAAATTCAAGTCTTTCTCTTCTTCCATCTTCTCTTTCCAAATTTGAGCCCAATTCTCCATCCAATTCCAAGTCCAAGTCTTCACACCCATGAGAGAAATCCATAGAAAATTCTGGAATTTTTGCTCATTGAAAACTGGTATTATGGCTGAATCCAACCGGAATAGTGGCACGAAAGTTGTCGCCGGTGATGGAATATTCCGTCCAAGATTCTGTTATTCGTTAGGTCAAACTAATGATCAACCGTTAGTCAATGGTCAAAGGGGAGGGAGAGTCGACTCGAGTTAGCTTCCTCGACTCGGCCTAATCGGGCTTACTCGGTGAGTCGATTCATCGAGTCATTGCTTACGAGGTGACTTGATCTAATTCAGCTAACTGGAATCGGTCATCGAACTCGATTGGGATCGGTCATCGGGATCGTTCGGGAACGGTCATCGGACTCGTCTGATCGGTCATCGCCGCATCGAGTTGACTCGCCGGAAGAAATATCCCGCCGAGAGTTCGTTTATTTATAGGACTTCCCGGCCATTTTCAGGCCTCAATTTTCAGCTCCATACCTGTGACATTCCTAGCATACATCTAAAGCAATTCATTCCATCAATCGCAACCCATTCGATTTCTCCTGCAATCTCATCTAAACTGCAACAGCTTTAATTCCAAACCCATCTCATAGCACAGTTCTTCAGTGCCATACTAACAATACCCACAGCTCCTCTGCTACTCCTATAACTTTAATTTTCACAATCCCAGTACCACCAGAACCACCACACCAGTTGCTCACTAACCCATTCTCAGTGCAACAAAACCACAGACAACAGTACAATTCCATTATTACAAACCCAAGAACATCCAGACAACAGCCACCAACACTTCCATCTGTTCGTAGCTTCAACAGCACCAAACCCAACTCTGCTTCAATTACAGATCGAACCCTTTCTCTGTATCATCCCCATCTTCAATTTCCTCTCCTCGATTTCAATCGGTCTCGATTTCTCAGACTACAACCGACCCCTTACTCATCCACTGAAGTTCATACTTCATCATTTTCTCTCGATCTCTAACATCTCCTTCACGTCAGCGCCATCAACCCATGAAACTCACCATCATTGAATCTAATGGAAGCTCCATCGGTTCCTTCTCATTTCAACTCAGAGAGCAACAACGTCTCAATCTCCCATTCCCCTTCTCGGTCTGATTTCTGTGTTTCGATCTACTTCTCAATTCCTCGATTTATCAACCAACAAACCCATTAATTCCTCTCAATCTAAATCAATTGCAAAAGATCGATCTCTTCATCTCTTAGCTCTCGATTTGGTCTCTCGGTCTGTTCTCCTGGTTCTGGGCCAGTAACTTTCATCTCCCAGCAATGACTCTAATAACTCGATCGATCCGGTCTCAGATTTTAAATAGAGCTCTTTTTTTTCTCTCTTCCGAGCGAAAGAAGAAATAAATGAGAGAAAACATCATCTCTCGATTAGTAGGGTTAAAAGTTAGGGCTGGATGGGTACACCCCAGGAATAAGATCCACCCCAGACTGGGTGCCCTGAGTACTGTCATTGGTGCCTTTAACATTTCCTCTTTTAAAACAAAACTGGCTACCCCTTAACATGTGTCTGGGCTCCTATTAGTGTCCGCCCATGAAATGACAATTTAGTCCTTTTTGCTCAAATAGATTAATTCCTTCTTCTTTTCCTCCGTGCGACTCCAAAGTAGCTACAAAGCTTAAAACAAGCGTAAAATACATAATTTACAAGAAAAATAGCAAAGAAAGCATAAACAATAGATAGTAAATAGGATGTATTCTATACCCTATCAATTGATTAGTTGAGTAGATCGACATCAATACAATTCTTTGTGATTCGAAGTATTGATTGCATAGTCTAAACAATTACTTTGGTAGTTGTTAATAGATTGATCTAAGAACCTGACAAAGGAGTTTATTGGGATAAATGAAAGAGCCTTTTGTCAAACTCATATCACTTGTTTGAAAAAAGTTGTTATTCTGGGACAAATTTTGTTGTTCCTTTACTGTTTGGAATACGAACCAAAGGAATTGTTCCAAGTACGTGACTTATTGCAAGTTGGAGGCGCAGGGATACAGAAGAAACTAGGTGAACTATAGATTTAGTTGCTTGGTCTCAACTATACGAAGTTGGTTTAGATTTTGTATAGCATCTTAATCCTGAGAGTATTCAATTCTGGGACAAGGTCCCGGGTTTTTTCGCATCTGCGGTTTCCTCGTTAACAAAATCTTCTTTGTGTCTTTTACTTTTCTATTTCCGCAATTATAACTGTCTTATTATAATTAGAAGTAAAATACACAAACGTTAATTCCCAATTACTTGATAGCAATCCTATTGTGCTTGGTTAAGTCCGAACCTATTATCAAGTAATCATACTTTGTTGTTGTATTGTCTCGATCTTGTATCCATAGTTAATCATGCAAGTTATCTTGTTGTCGTATTGTCTTAATCTCGTATACATAGACAATCACACGAAGTGTGAACTGATTAGTTGTATTGTCTCGACTCAGTCCATAGACAATCACTTTTGGAGAAAGGACTTATAGGTGGAAAAGTTTTAGATTGAGGTATATTTGGGTACCCTTGTCTTTTCAATTAGTATCAGAGCAAGCAAACACGAAAAGATCTAACAATCTGTGTTTTATGCGATCCAACCTATAAGACATGAGTCAAACTAGAGTTAAGAGAGAGAAAAAACTAAAGAAAGACTCGGTTAACGTGTCACAAGATATGTGCTCAAAAGGAGATAGTTCTTCAATTTCATGTTGCTGAATTGATGATGTCTCTAACGAGATATCTTTGAGTTCTATACTTGAGATTTCTGATGAAATATCAAGTGTAAAAACATCTGAACTAAAGGAATTGAGCAAACAATTTCTCATTTGTTATGATGATCTTCTTTCAGCACTTAAAAGAGAACGAGATTTAACTTTAAAGTTTGAAAATCTCGATGAAGAGCATAACTTGCTGAAAGAAAAATTCTCACAACAAATACAGAGTCTTAAAGACAAAATATGTGCTAGTCTTTCTCAAGATGAGAAAGAGCGTAATGCGGATCTTGAAAATGTACATTTGTTGGAAGAAAAACTTGTTGAATCTGATGCAAGGATTAACTCTCAACAAAAAAACTTTGAAGAGAAAGAAGGAGAATATCTCACACGAGAAAAACGCCTTGAGGCTGATCTAGCTAGTGCTCTTGATAAAATCAAGACGTTGGAAGAAAAAAAATTTGGACCTTAAGAAGTTCAATGTTAGCTCAAACAATTTAACCTCAATGTTAGAGGCAAGTAAAAATCATCGTGATACATGAGGATTGGGCTATAAGGGAATAAATGATTCACGTATTAGCAAAGAGCTAAAATTTGTTAAAGCTACAAATTCTTCTAAACCAGAGGCTCCCACTGATGTAAAAGATGCTCGTAAAGAAGGAAAACCAGTCAAGCCTAAGAATCATGTTCAACCATACTCTTCAAGTACAACAATCAAAGAGAGCACTTCTGCTAATGTCAAGAAAGCAACAAAGTTGAAGAAGAAGAAGAAGAAGAAGAAGAAGAAGAAGAAGAAGAATCGTCAAGCTCCAATGCAAGAGGATCCACAAAAAGGTAACATTAAAACTCAGACTTTGTATGTTACTAAACATTGTTGTTATTGTGGTAATAAAGGGCATGTGGAATGGGGATGCAATATTCGTAAGATAAAAGATATACTTTCTTTTGTATCAAACGAATTGTTTAAGATTGCTCCCCAAAAGAACTCAGATCGATATTGTCCTAAGTTTAGGCAAAATAATTATTATAATGATAGTTCAAATTTTTCCTATCACTCGTCAAGGTCATCTTATAAAAGACCATATTATAGAAAAATAGATGACTTTGCAAATGCTAAGACAAGATCTGATGTTCCAAATTGGAGAAAAGTTGTTTCGCAAAGTATTCAAAAGGACAATCGTCCTAATGGTATGAAGGAGAAAGTTTCTCCTGCGAAACTCAACTCTAAATGGGTCCCGAAGTCCTCCATAGCCAAGAAGGGACCAAAAGTTAGTCACAAGAATGACTCTCAACTGTTAATTGTTGGTGACAATAATTTCAAGAGTTTTTTTAAAAGACTAAAGAAAAACATCATGTCTGAAATCTCTTGTACTAGTAAACTTTGTGATAATGACACTCTTCATCACAAGTCAAAGAAGAAAAACAAGAGATGGAACAAGAAAAAACAAACCAAGCAAGAGGTCAAGAATGATGATTCTGTCTTAGTCACTCGTGACGAACAAGACAAGGATCAACTCAACACAGCCTAGTTGTGTTGAATTGTGCTTGCTCACCTTTGTGCTCAATCTTATTAATGGTGAGGAAGCATGTCAAACTGAGCACATGATCTCTAGGTTATTATATAACTAATTAACATCTTTAGGGAGATTTATTTTCTTCTATACTCATACTTTCTCTATCTATATTTGAGGTTTTAATAGAAACGGTAATTTTGAGTTTATGATGTTGATATCTACTGATCATATATGTGTAGCTCTTGTTTTTACGGTTAAAACGAGCCAAAAATCACCGAATTCGGACATCGTATGCAAAAGTTATGTCAAAAACAGTTTAGTGTTGTGATCCGTCACAAGTAACTCTTGTAACCGATCCTAGTAACCGGTCCTAATGACTACTAGTGATTTTATAACCGATCCTAGTGATAGGTCCATACGAAGGAGTGTAAAACTTTTTTGCCCATAACTTTTGCGTCCGAACTCGGAATGACCTCATTCTTTTTGCGTCGGTTTCGCAATTCAATTCCCTACAAGATATAGGTAATTGCAATACTTGATTATTTTTTGAATATTTATGGTGTATTGCATTTGTGTTATGAGATGTTTGATTTCGGTATTCATAACCTTAATATTCGATCTCATATTGTGTGAACCCTTATGGTTTGGGTGAATTTTTGGTTTAGCGGGATTAAGTTCTAGCCCATGTTGGTAGGCTTTATCAAAGGATCATAAGGGGTTCTGATTGAAACTCATGTGAAAAAGTCACAATATGTTGAATCGTTTGGTTTAGCATAAAATCGTATGTGTTTCGGGGTTTTCAACTTTTGCATTGCATTAGTTAAAACCGGTTTTCATCCTTTCTCTAGTAAAGGTTAGTCCTTGTTGTTGTTCTTTTGTCTTGCGAGAGGATGGCAACATTAATGGGGGAGAGATCTATCTTGAACTGATGCTTAATGACATATCTTAAGGGGAGAAGAGGATGCGGAATTTGAGGTAACAAATTTGTTAGTTAATCGTTTTCTGTTTAAGAAAAGCCTGATTTTATTTCATATATTTATTGCTTTTGCTTAACAAAATTTCGGTACAACTGATGTTTATTCCATTATTTGTGTATGGATGTTTGTGTGATTCAATTGTTTCCGGTTAAGAAAAACTTTTGCTATCTTGCTTTATTGTTTGGTATCAATTGTTTAGGCTTACAAAATTATGGTGCAATTGTGGTGCTTTAATGCCATGTTGTTTCAATTTGCTTCCAGTTGAGATAAATAATTATGCAAGTTGATTTATTTGGTTTGTAAGAATTGTTTATGGCTTAACAAAAGGGTTTTCGGGATGAATTGTTTAGTCCAATTCGATTCCGGATAAGAGAAACTAAGTTAATTCTGATCTTAGTTAGACTTATCAAAGTGGAGGTTTCGGTTATTCAAGTCTAATCGAATGCCTTAACAATAAATGCTAGTTAACTAACCTAGTATTTGTATTGTTTAAAAGTGAAAGGTCTAAGTTATTATTTGAATAATTAGAACTGATGAGAAAAATAAGGTTAATTTTGATCTTTATTTTGGTCTTATCGAACAAGCGATTGTATTTGTACAATCAGTTTAGCAAAGGAACTAAGGTACTTAGTCGATTTTTGATTTGCTAAACTATTAGGGAAAATTGCTTCGGGCAATTGTTTCCTTGGTAACATATCAAAACAAAATTACTTTGTAGTTTCGGTTTTGGTATTGGTTATCAAAAATGGTGTGTGGAACCCTCGTGCTTAACTCTTATAGGTTGCAAGTTTTTTGAGATTTGTAAGATCCTTTCGGTTTGTCTTTTATTTGCTCGTACCTTTGTCATTTTGTGACAAAAAGGGGGAGAAATATATGGAGTAAACAAGTGATTTGGTATCACTAAGGAAAGGATAATGGTGCTTAAACGTTATATCTAACGAAAGAGTAAAACATAGACTAAGGGGGAGTAACATATCATATTGATACTTGTAGTTATGTGGACTACAAACGGAATAACAAAGACGTGCGGATTGAAAATCTACCTATCTTACCTTTAGGGGGAGTATTATCTTTGTTATTATAATGTCAACAACGGAATTTGTGGATTGAATGTATACAGGTTAATGTGTTGTTGAATTTGGGAATCAAGTGTATGTATAATGAATTCTTGTAATTTGTTTATCCATATAATGTAAGAGTTTTGTCATTAAAATTGACAAAGGGGAGATTGTTAGAGCATAGCTCGTTGAACCCACTAAGCGTTGGTATGTCAACTTTGGTTGTCATATTTTAGTGAACCAAAACTCATTTAAAGAGTCGCTTGATTATTTACTAGAGTCAACTTCGTATAGGTTAGCTAGAAAGTTATTAGGATATGAGACTTACAAGTATTACGTGAAGACTTGAAGAATGTGAAGAAGTAAAGAGCTACAACGACGACATCATCCTTCCTCTTGAGGTTAGTAATATTTGACTTGAACTATTTCATTCATAATGTATCTTTCAAGTCGTGCATATTGTAAACATAATCGCGAAGCATGTGAATGATTATACTCTAGTTAGACATAGTATTAAGGAATTACAATACGAAGTATAACGTCTATATTTTGAACTTCGTTTATAAGACATCAACATAATCGTATGAATGCTATTGTGATTATGTGTATGGGTATGGGTGAATATTTCGTCATAGGAAATAATGTTTTACATTTGTTTAAAGGAAGTACAATTCATAAACTTGTTGTGTGAATCGAAAGGGAAATCACTAGGATTATTGGTATTGTTATTCATTGCAAATCTTTGGATTACTAATATGTGTGTTTAGTATAACCGCTCATAAATTGTTTATGTATCTTGGTAAAACTATTCACAAGGCCTGACTTTTGTATTGGAATGACTTTTATTAGTGAAACCGATCTTAATTAATCACCTGAGATGGTATGATCGATATGTTGTAATTGGTATGACCAACTCTAGACATTGGGGAACCGATCCTAGTAAGAGGTGCAACCAATCACAAGTGTGTGGAATCGATCCTTGTAAGAGGTGCAACAAGTCTTAGTTATTGGTAACCGATCATATAACTTGTGCATCTGATTGCAAGTTAAATACCATAAATATGTGGTAGCCGATCCTAGTACCTAGTTAACCAAATTTTGGAAAGCTAGTGTGACCGATCCTAGTACCCACATGGAGGTAGAACCGAAACTTATTTTGGTAGAACCGTGAAACCCATTAATGGTGATTTGATACGACAATCAATCACATAGTTTTTGGAAGTCGATGAACCAATTCTAAACTTGTTTGAAAGTATGGCAAATCGGTTCCAAGATTGTAAATATGAAAAGGATTTACAAAGTAAAGATGTCGACATACTTTGAACATGTGCAAGTAACTCTTATCTTTCATTATTCAAAGATATTCCTTAATAGGTAAAGGAGAATCCGGATCGAAATAAATTGAGAATCTTTTAATTAAGGTTTTTAGTTTTATATGCTTTTAATTTCCAAAGCAATTAAAATGCATATCTTTAGAAAATAAAAATTGGTAATGTGCATTTACTAATTGGAGATTTTCTACTGAGATTTCGGTCAATATTTGGACAGAGCATTTCCAGGAATTATGGAAACTGAATTTGGAAATATATTGCATATCTTGAGAATATTTTCGGTTTTGGAAATTCCTTGGTGTCCAAACTTCCTTGGTCTATAAATATTGAAGTTTTCATTTCGAGCAAACTAATCCTCAGAGCCAGCAAAACTACCTTGTTGTGTTGTTACTGGTGGAGTCGTCTATTTGGAGAGGAAAGTACCCTAATTAGGCGAAATCTCTTACGACCGCTCGTTTTAAAGACTAATTTGGGATTGGGAAGATCTACGAGTACCGTTGGTGAGAAACTAGATAATTGCAGTTTATTATTAGTTTTCGATTGATTTGATTGACTAACGGTTGTTGAACTTGATTGCACCTAGTTTTTTTATGCTTGAGAATCTTCTCTTCTGATATAAGATTCATTCAAACTAAATCGAAGTTTCGACGGGGATCTTTAGACTGTTTGTAGATCTAAAGACATCTTGTGATAATCCATTGTTAATGAGACTCCGTTCGTATGTGATTGATCACAAGAGATTCAAGTTGATTGTGTGCGGTGTTTATTGAAGATTTAAGAAGATTTGAAGACAAAGAAGATTTGATTTGAGTTCATAATCTTTGGTGTGCACAAAACTTGATCGTTTGGGGATCCAACTATAATCGGTTTATCTTTGTGATAACCTTGATTGATTAGTTGATTAGATCGGCATCAATACAATTCTTTGTGATTCGAAGTATTGATTGCATAGTCTAAACAATTACTCGGTAGTTGTTAATAGATTGATCTAAGAACACGACAAAGGAGTTTATTGGGGATAAACGGAAGAGTCTTTTGTCAAACTCATATCACTTGTTTGAAAAGAGTTGTTACCGAAACATTTGTTGTTCCTTTAATGTTTGGAATACGAACCAAAGGAATTGTTCGAAGTGTGTGACTTATTGCAAGTTGGAGGCGCAGAGATACAGACGAAACTAGGTGAACTATAAATTTAGTTGCTTGGTCTCAACTATAAGAAGTTGGTTTAGATTTTGTATAGCGTCTTAATCCTGAGAGTATACAATTCTGGACAAGGTCTCGGGTTTTTACGTATTTGCGGTTTCCTCGTTAACAAAATCTTGTTGTGTCTTTTACTTTTCTATTTCCGCAATTATAATTGTCTTATTATAATTAGAAGTAAAATACACAAACGTTAATGGGTATATTAATTATATACCCCTAGTTTTGACACCCAATAAATATACCCCTATCATTTAATTACCTTATCCATTTAATATTAGATTACCTTAATACCCTTATTCATGGAATGTTTTCTTTTTTAATTTAAAACACAACAATTTTTTTTCTCTACCACTTACCCGCCATCACTACCACCATTCCACAACCACTTGCACCACCACATATCCACCACCACCACCAACATTCAACTACCATTTCACCACATATGCACCACCACCACCACCACCAACATTCAACAACCATCCACCACCTACTAACCGTCGCCACCAGTCCACCACCATTCCACCACCGCCGCCGCCATCACCACCGTCACCACCACCGCCGTCGCCGTCAGCAACACCGCCGAAATTTGGTATCAACAACCGAAGTTGATCCCAAAAAACAAAAATATGGTGTCAACAACCGAAGTTGATCCCCCATAATCAAAAATTCAAAAATGTTCAAATTATGTATGGTTCTAGAACCAAAGTCGATCCAAAAATATGGTATCAACAACCAAAGTTGATCCAAAAAATATGGTATCAACAACTAAAGTTGATACCTAAATTAAAAATACAAAAAATGTTCAAATCACTTATGGTGCCAACAATCAAAGTTGATCCCAACAAATGTGGTGTCAACAAACGAAGTTGATTCCAAAAATAAAAATCAAAAAATAAAAAAGAAAATATATGTATCAACAACCGAAGTTGATCCCAGTGAATGGAGTCAACAACCAATGTTGACACAATACTAAAAAAAATATTCTAGTTATTTTGGATCAACAAACCAAGTTGATCCCAGTAAACGGAGTCAACAACCCAAGTTAACACCAAAATATTGACATACACGAATAAGTGAACTTGGCGTGAATCGAACACGCATCATCCGACGCGAAGTCAGCCGTGTTACCCTTGCACCACAAATTCAACATGCCACTATTCATTTATATGTCTTTCTAATAACACCATGTCGGAAAAAAAAAACTGTATGAAACAATGCAGTTCATGAAAAGACGAAAATATTCAATGTACAAAGTTGTAAACAAGTGATTAGGATTAAAAATATATTAACAAACACTCAATACAAAAAGTAAATCCAAAGATGTCGTTGTTTATAAATTTACAAAATGAAAAGTTTAAAATTAAATTGGGGTTCTCACTAGTTTTTATGATGCTATAAATTTTTGGCTTACATGATTGCATCGCATCAGTCCAATATATATAAACAATTATTGATTGGGTCTGAAACTGAACAAGCAAAACAAAAATCAAAAATCAATCACACTAGACGTTATTGCATGCACAAAGACATCAAACCATTAGAAAATACATTATCTAAAATGAAAAACTTCGTCTTAAAATCATACCTTCGATTAACATTTGAATGAGAAAAGACTATCACAAGAGGAGGATTAATCGCACCACCACTAATGTTCATCCCATCGTAACCCAAGGAATGAAAATACTAATTATACTCTTGTTAGTAAGGTGATCCATTACACTACAGAGATCACCAGTTTCCGGATCTTCACAACCAAAAGTGATACATCTTCACTAATAATTTTCTTCCATCACCACCACCGCCATACCATCATCTGCAACTGATAAAATAGAGATTGATACCCTCCTCCGTTGTCATCACCATTATCGTTAAGTAAAGGAACCACTATTTGACATTCTCCACCACCGCCACTGCCACTATCACGACAAATATAACAGAGATTTATGAATCTAATAAGGAAAATCAATTCGACAGATTAACTAATACAAATTTGATATCCACCACCACCACCAACACCACTAAACCCGATGGAAACGAGGTGGAGAAAACAATGATGGCTGGATAGGAAGAGGAAGAGATGTAGTAGCAGGATTTCCCACGCTACACCCCTTACTCGATTTTGTTTAGTTAATCCAT
>JAJJWW010000628.1:0-15557 GCA_023531295.1 Papaver armeniacum
AAAAATTGTGATTGGAAACTGGGAAATGGTAAGACTTTGTGAGTAGCAAAGAAATCCCACACTATGCCCCTCATTATATTTTGTAGATCTAAATCTTATTAATTATCTAAATTCCAAATATATGCTAGAAATTTAAATAGACACATAAGATTTTACGTGGTTCGATCAATGTGATCTACATCCACGATTCTCCACTATGATTGTTGAGGTTACACAAGAATTACATTTACAATCTCCATTAATGGATAATTTGTAGAGCTTCTAGATCTAGTTTTGGAAGGTGAAGAAGATGATAAAGAAAATAAAGTCTCTCCAAAAATATTCTCTCTCCAAAATTATTCCTCCCCCTTTTTCTCTCTCCTGTTTCTCCTCTTTATATAGTGTTTACATAGCGGGATGACAGCTCACATACAGCTCATACTCTAGAGCCTTTGATAATCCCGCAGCCTCGCCACCTCCTCTCGAGACATTCTCTCGAGCCCTTTAATGATTTCGCCGGGCTCTCGCTACCTCCTGCGAGATATTCTCTCGGGTCTTGCTACCTCCTCTCAGAGACATTCTCTCGAGGCCTTTTAATGATTTCGCAGGCTCTCGCTACCTCCTCTCGAGATATTCTCTCGAGTCTTGCTACTCCTCTCGAGACACTCTCTAGTCTTGCTACATTCGCGAGTTATGAAAATATAATGAATCTACTTGCAAGCTCTTTCTCGCGAGTTAAGGAAATAATTGAATCTCGATGCTAAGAAAATATGTTGTGCGATATTTGAATCCTACATCTTGCCTCTTTTTTCCTTGAATATTGCTTAAAGAGCGATCTTTAAGGAAAAAAATCTGTTGTTGTGTAATCTTTGGTCTTTGTTGATGAAGGAACGAGCTAAGAATACTTGGACTTGAAAAGTAACGTACTTGCCTCATTTCTTATGCGAAGTTCAAGCTTTGAGGAAGTATATATGAAGTATCGTTTCTTGAAGTATGCGAGAGTATGAAGTATCCATGAAGAAGTATATGAAGTACTTAATCCTCAAAATATATAAGAAGTATGAAGTATCCTTTGAGATGTATAAGTACTTAACTTCAAATATAAGAAGTATTGCGAATCCATCATGCCAAACTCGCCCATGTTCTTTGCCTCACGCTATGCTCTATTCTTTCGCTAAGTTCAAACTTAGCATAAGTGGATAAGAAATATTAATCCTGAAGTATATAAGAAGTATTGCCTTTGTTCATGTGAAGTCATTATTCCATTTTCGTGAGGATTCTGTTGTTCATTGGTAAACATCTTCCTTGGAAATGATTCTTGCTTGAGAAAATAAAGAACATTGCCGAGAAATAAAAAGAACATAAAATGTTTTTTCTGTAATCCATTGTTGCCCTCGTTCTTTATCTACGAAGGTGAATCGTTGAAAAAGTGTTGAATGAGTGAGTTATTTCTTCATTTCTTATCTTTCCTCTATCTCCCTGTGCGTTGTGCTCATGCGATAGTATAATATCTTCATTGCTTTATGTTGAATTTTATCATTGCGACAAGATCGCAGTGGAGCGTCTTTACATTTTCATGCAATGACCCATTGACCTTTACCCCTTTTATCATTTTTTGTGTGGACTTCCAAGTTAGACCTCCCAATTAGAGGTCCTCCCCTCGCCACCTTTTCATCGCGACAAAAATCACAGACGTCTTTACACTTGCATGTAAAGACCCGTTGATCTTGCCTTATCATTTTTCAAGTATTTTTGCCTCTCGCAGGATGTTTTGTTTGCGACAATATGACAGGCTAAATATCTCGTAACATGGAGCCCCTGACATTCTGCCGTGCGACGAAATCAGACGTCGGGAGAGACACTTCGTAAAAAGACCTATTCATCAGGCGTCTTACCCCTCCGTTAGTATTATTGCCTCTTAGGGATCACATTTGCCACAAATATGACAAGCCTAAGTCTCCTTGCGAGAAACAAAGCCTCATGACATTTTGCGTCTGTTTGACACTTCAAATGGAGAGCGTCGCCACTTATCATCTCCCGGTTGCCTTCAAGGAGGCGAAACATCGGCCATACAAGACTAGCTCCTCCCATCCGGTCTTAATAACAACTATTGTTTTCAGAGCCTCTTATCCCTTATACCTATAGGGTTTATGGTTATTTAGACTGCACCCTAAGTGGAGTTTTCTTGGGGAGTGCAACATATGCCAAGACTTGCCAAGAATGGCCGGGGTAGGTTCATCCATCTGGCACTGCGCTCAACCGTACCTCGGCGCCTTGAGCATACATACACTTTTGAAAGAGACCTCACGCCCAACCGTATAACTACATATATAGTTGGGAATCCAATTTCTCTTAGGATAGGCTTTCATGGGCCCCAAATTTCCATGACTCAAAGCTTCAGGAGCGGTGCCAACCTTCCCCGAGCCATGTCCAGAGATACCCTTATATGACGACTTTAGGTCTTACATTTGCCTCTTACGAAATGTTATTCGCGAACTAGGTGTACGCCATAAAGGTTCGTCCCATTCACTCACTCAATCATTTTTTTGTCAATTCATTCAATCATTCATTTTTGATTTTCTCTTCTCATTATCTTGCGAAATTATCACATGTTTTCATTCTTTCATTCATCTGTTCATTCATTCCTTCATTTCTATCATTTCTCCATTCTTTACGAAATAATCATTCTTTTCTTCATTCTTTGCGAGATAATCATACTTTTCTTCATTCTTTGCGAGATATTCATTCTTTTCTTCATTCTTGGCGAGATAAGCATCAAGTCTATTCTTTGTTATTGTCCCTTGCGAAGTATATGATTTGCTTGCGAAGCCATCATCCTTGAAATGTATGAACGTCGCATAAAATAAATATCAGCTAAACAAAAATTTGCATGCGCGGGGAAGACTCGAACCCGCGACCTCTAGTTTGCATGCCTCTTCTCCAACCATGTGTGCCACTCACCGTGTGCGAAAGAAATACATGGTGTTGTGAATTTACTTCATTTTTCGCTCTAGATTTGAAATTTTGCGAAAAACTAAGCTTTGGTGGGATTCGATCTTGCATTTTCAAGCGCATTTGCCACACTTCTCGAACCATCTGTACGACTTGTGTTTCGTTGTTGCAGTAAACTTCGCACCATTTATTCTTTTATATTTGCTTATTACATCTCCACCTCCAAATGATTTGTTCTACTGTATAAGTATACTTTTTTTTTTTTTTTTTTTTTTTTTTCTTTTGTAAGTATATTTGCCCATTAGAAAGAATGAGTTATTGAAGAGAAAGTCTTCGCCACGAAATTGTTCGCCCTAACTTTTAACCTTCGCCTAGTATTGCCGATGAAGTGAGTTGTTGCGAATCAATTGATGTTGTGACTTTCCAGGCGAGATAAGCAAATCGCCGAGAGTTTTGTTTAAACTGCTCAAGCCCCTCCAATTTATTTTAACGCCTACGCGTGTCTTTAGCTCGACTTCCTATTTCCTCGCTCATAACTTCTTTCCTATGAGACTCCGCTTGAACGATGTCTTTTTTTCACTGGCGTTAAAGGTTAATTTGCACATCGCACTCGTTATTGAAGCAAAGCTCTACGATTTTACTCTCTTTTAAGTGGATTGATGTCTTCCCATTAGTCTTCATTGATATATTTACACATGTGCATTTTTCTTCATGTCAGGGGTTGATATCATTGTCTTCTTTTCTTTGTACTGCGTCATGCTATATTTCTCCATTATATGGGTTGCTCAAAATCATCTTTTTTGTGGTCGCTTTCTTCTCTGCGGATTTCCTTACTCCGTGACACTTCAAGCACAATAAACCCTCGCTATTCTCTATCCGATCTTCATTATTCTTATCCCTGCTCCTTGCAGACAAATAATAACACATTTCTTAGGTAGCGAAGTTGAATTGCAAGCTTCACGTGCATGAGTTATTAATGATGATGCACGTTTGGACATTGGTTTTCTTCATGAATTATCATAGGTTCACCACCGCCGATGACGAGGTGATTGTATGGTGGATCTCTGCCTCACTCTTTGGTTGTGTTGCTCGTAGCTTCATTGATTACTTATGAGTCGGTGACTAAATTTGTTTGCAAATAGTTGATTGGGATCCACTTTGCTAAGTGTATGTATGAAATTGGTTGTTTCGCCAAGTTATTTGTCTTTGTTTCTTCTTCTTTGGTCTTGGGTTTAAGGACTTCTCTTAAGTCATTATGAGTGGGTTTAGTTCGCCCGATTCTTGATGGTCATTTTGATTCATTCGCCAGGCTTGCGACTTTGTTCTCTTTCATCATTCGCGTACTTTCGCGAAGCTAAAAACTTCTGCTTCATGATCCTTCCTTTTTCCATTGCTTGATAATAGTAAGTAGGTTATGATTCTCTTATTTCTTTGTTTGTTAAAGTTTGTTTATCTTCATTTGAATCATGCAGCACCTTTTCACCGAAATCGAAAGCAACCTTTGCACTGAACTGTAATCTCTGCTGTATCATGGCCGTAAGCCAATGCAAAGTAGACTATTCATCTCTCATGTGGAACTCCACTTCTTTTTATATCTTCCCGACCAATCGCTTTGTGAATCTCCAATGTACAAAGCTCCCAAATACTTGATTTTCCTTCATCAAAGTTACGGCAAGTGAACTTCCGCAGAGCTTTATTCTCTCACTGGAACTAACATTCTCTGTTGGTGCTTCTTAGTCATATGTTGCCTTCGCTGATGTTCTTCTGCCTAGGCTGAGATATTAATCTTTTCACAAGTTATCCTGACTTTGTATTCCTTCTTTACGAGATAGTTTATTGGCCTTAGTTGATTCACTGTGTGTTATATTGATTTGCTTGAGTTAATTCTTATTCCTTCTCTACGGTTCTTCGCTTATGCGCTAGATTGTTAATGGAAATCCTGGCTGGTTTTCATTCCGCTACTCCTTCTTCATCTCTCGCTTCTTTCAAATGTATTGATTTATGTTGCTTCAAAGATCACCCTGTTCATCATTCAAATCTTTTTGTGTGTGTTGAATAATCATGACAGGTGTATCTCTTCATCACCGATAATGCTTTGTCAATATTAATGATCATTACCAATGATTATACGGTTTAGTTTAAATAATATTGCGTTTTAGTTTAAATAAATCAATGTATCAATTTCAAAACCGGAAGATGAAAGGATAAAACACTTTTTGATTATGATGTTCTTGGCTTTTTGAATCGGTCGTTCAATGAAATATGTACTTTGTCATGACCCTTTTGTTGACGGTATTTCAAGTCTGTCTCCCTAATCACTCGGGCATATTGACTTCGTGTATGGTGTAAATCTTGACTTTGCTAACCCTTCTTCACGTAAACCCTTCTTCACCGGCCCAAAGATTGGCTTGACTTATTGGTTTTGTGACGAAGTAAGCAAATCTGTGTTATGTTCTTCAAAATTTTACTTTTGTTTAACTTTGCCTACTATCCTTGAAGTGAATGGTCGCTCCTTGATCTTCTTCTCTGCCCTCGCTAGAATAGTTGGTATCTTCTTTTAAATTGGCTCGATTATTACATGTCTTTCTTCACTGCGAGTTATAAGTTGGTATGTTCCTTTCGGCCATTATAACTTCGGCACTAGTTATCTCTCCATTGATTTACTCGTCTAATCTTATTTCCTTTGCGCTCATCTTCATCGACATCACTATCCCATACCATCACGCCTCTTTGTTTGTTTTGACTCCAAATGACATTTACTTCGCGAGAACGTAAATGTATTTCGTAGCTTCCGCTTTTTCCCCTGGGAACAATAATGTGACGAGATAATTTGTCATTACTATAGTATTATTTCACTTCGTGTTTCCAATTCACGATCTTCATACTAATCTTGTAGCATATGAATCGATTCTTTAGCTTATTTAATGGTACACATTGATGAAAAATGGGTCACCAACTAAATCCATCCTTCCCTTCACAGGTCATGCATATGAAATCCGAGTCATCACACTTCGCTTCTTTCATTTAGTCTCAAAATTTCCAAACTGAAAAAAGCATTAGTATACCAGATAAAAGAAAAAAATGAAAATATTTGTCTCCTATTGAGCAATTTGTTGTGACTTAACTTCTTCCCCTCTGTTACTTGATTTCTCTCAACTATTGATGAACTTTGATGTTGTTCGTTGTTGAGTGGATGAAACGGTGAAATCTCCATATTTGCTCTCATAACCTAAAGACTCATAAAAGAAAATCGTATTCAATGACTAACTTCACCAAATTTCTCTTGGATCAACAAATCGTCCGTCCCCTGTTTCTAGCGCATATGTAGTAGCAGGAAATCCCACACTACACCCTCACTATATTTTGTAGATCTAAATCTTATTAATTATCTAAATTCCAAATATAAGTGCTAGAAATTTAAATAGACACATAAGATTTTTTTACGTGGTTCGATCAATGTGATCTACATCCACGTTCTCCACTATGATTGTTGAGGTTACACAAGAATTACATTTACAATCTCCATTAATGGATAATTTGTAGAGCTCAGATCTAGTTTTAGGTGAAGATGATAAAGAAAATAAAGTCTCTCTCCAAAAAAATATCTCTCTCCGAAATTATTCCTCCCCCCTTTTCTCTCTCCCCGCTCTCCTCTTTATATAGTGTTTACATAGTGGATGACGGCTCACATACAATTTCATACTCTCGAGAGCTCTTTTGATAATTCCCGCAGGCTCTCACTATCTCCTCTCGAGACATTCTCTCGAGTCTTTTAATGATTTTTGTGCTCGCTACCTCCCTCTCGAGATATTCTCTCGAGTCTTGCTACCTCTCTCGAGACATTCTCTCGAGCCCTTTAATGATTTCAAGTGCTCTCGCTACCTCCTCCTGAGATATTCTCTCGAGTCTTGCTACTCCTCTCGAGACACTCTCGCGGAGTCTTGCTACATTCTCGCGAGTTATGAAAATAATGAATCTCAGCAAGCTCTTCTCGCGGAGTTAAGGAAATAATTGAATCTCGCATGCTAAGAAAATATGTTGTGCGATATTTGAATCCTTACAGACTTATTGATATATGGGACTACCAATGGATCCCAAATACCACTATCCCCATACCAAAACCAATCACTGCATCGAAAATATGAGCAAGGTAAGTCAACCGATAAATGAAACAAGGAGGAATGAGCAAAAACTATTTGTCATTTTGATCATGAAACAATAGAAAAGATAAAGAGCATAGGTATTCCTGAACATGATTTAGATGACACTGCCCACTGGAATCTAAATAGCAAAGGTATTTTTCTGTTAAATCTTTATATCAATGTTTAAATAGTAGTGATAACAACAATTTCGATTGGAGAAGAATATGGAATCTAAATGTTACCCTTCCATAAAAATATTTATTTGGAAAGCGCACATTCTATTCTTCCTGTGCATGCATGAGAATTGCTACCATTCTTCCTAGTCTAGATACAAAATGCAGTTCTATAATGGAGAAGAAGAATCACTAACTCATCTTTTTCTCAAGTGTAATTTTGTTAAACAGGTATGGATGCACTTAAATTTTGGCATGGATTATGTGATAGGCAGTCAGTAATAATTTTCACTTAATGGTTGAATCAATTTTTTGATGTTAAAAACCGAGGTGAAAGTATAATTCAAAGGTTTGGTCAGAGCATAATCACTTGGCACATATGGAAAGCTAGATGTGAATATACTTTTTCAAAAAAAAGAGTCAGAATAGTGCCAGTACTGCAAAGACAATTGTTAGATTTATAAACAACTTTATGGATGTCAACAAACCAGATTACAATGAGATGCAAATGATGTATTATAACCCAATGAAAGATGAGGCTCTTAGGGTGGATAGGAACCGGATAGGGAAATTAGCTACATGAGCTTGAGAATCTCTATTTATCTGTCTATGAATTTTCCTTTAAATACTTCAGGTTTTGGGCTTTACTTTGATTGACTATACAGGTAGAACTGTTGAAGCGAGGGGCTCTCACGCAGATTGTACCACAGGAGAACAACTAGAAGAAAAAGGTGCTGAAGCAGCTTTTCGATGGGCAACTGAATGGAATGGTCACAATGTAATCTTTCAACGTGATTCAAATCCTACTCTCCAGCTGCTGATGGAAAGATATGCGAAAGCAAGGGAGAATAGATATAGTATTAGTGATGACTTTAAAAATGGTCCCGACACTTGTCTTAATTTTAAAGTTTCTTCTTTTTTGTTTTAATATCTAGGTTCAATATTATTAAGAAAGGCAAAAACATAGCTACCTTTTTGTAATAGAAATGCAATCCGTAATACTTGGACAAATGAAGGATTAAAAGCTATTCTACATCACCTATATCGTGAATTGCATAAATCTTGTAACAGCTAATGATCCTCAAAGTTCTGAGAGTCATTCAATTCAATATATTGCTTAGGGAATTTCCCTCTTTTCCGAAAAAAAAAAAAAAGATGTATTGAATGAAAAGTTATTTTTTCACTAGTGTAATTTCGTATGAAAATTGATTTTTTTCACCCTTGTTTCGTGTGATAAACTATTTTTTCACCTCTATTTGGAGTGATAAATTCCTTTTTCACCATTCTTGCTTTAGTGAAAATAAGATTTTTCAGTAATCTCGTCTTATGTGAGAACTATAATTTTTAACAGTCCATGAAAATTAGATGTCCCATATCAGTAAGTTCAAAAGATCTTGTATCCCTGTGTATTTCAAGGTGAAAGAAGAATAGATCAGGAAAAATGAGACAATGATGAGGCAATGATGTTCTGGATTTATGATGCTAGTAATGCGACTTAAGACGGAATATGATGCCATGTACATTTTTAGATGATTACCATTTCATTCAGTCTCTGGGTTTTCATTGTTGTTGCTATTACTTGATTGCAATCATCATTATATTAATTAGTTTAGAACCACAACTAACAGTACTTCTTTTTGAAAATTTGATTTAAGATTCAAGTGAGTTAGGGTGTTTTATTTTTTCATATATGAAGCAACTAGCTTTAGTGTTGATAGTATACGTGATAATAAAAATGGTGTTTCCATGCTCATATGTATCCGTAGTTCTTCATTTACATTTCCTCACTCAAATAATGTTTTCAAGACTCCATAGTGTTACATGTTGTCGGAGGTGAAAAGATCAAACTTTCATTTTTGATTTCGTGAAAAATCCAACTATCACCTTATATTTAGGTGAAAATTCAAATTATCACCCATTCTAAGGTGAAAAGTTGAACTCTCTTTTCACTTTTATTATGTGAAAACTCCAACAATCATCTAATTAATGTCCAGGTGAAAATCATATTATCATCCATTTCTAAGGTGATTTTTTTCACTTTTAGTATTTGAAAACTCCGAACTATCCGACCGATTCCCGTATGAAAATCAAATTATCCATTTCCAAAACATGAAAACAAAGAAGTTATCATTCGTTTTCCAAAGCCATAATAACTGTGCAGCGTTAAATCAAAGGCGATAACTGGTTTTGTGATATAGAAAAAAGCTTGGAAGCAACTGAGCACAACTTAGTCCAAAGACATGCGATTGTGCAAGCTCTAGCAAAAAGTTGACTTTTCACCGGCAGCAATGGGCGATAAATGTTTTTCATGGGTGGAATTCTTATAGCTTTTTCGAATGAAAATCACATAAGACGAGATAACAATATACTGCATTAATAACAAATTCAAGGGTATTTTGAAGTTTGGTTTAATTTATTCTTCCAAATGTAACTTTCCTATAAAACTTAGCCTTATTTCCGGAATATACCATCGTCTCTTCCTTATACATAATTAAAAATTGGGTATCGCTGCAGTTTATTAGTCTTTCTCTTCGCGATCTACTTGTATTGGATATCCTTATTTGTATTAAGGTTTTGATTATCTTGATATTTTTTTATGTATTTTGATGTTTTTTTTAATTTTGTGTTTAAACATGTAATCACTATTTTGATTTGAATGAATTGAAATTCGTTAATTGACCAAAAAAATAAATAATAATAATAATTTTGAGAAGTCCCAAATCACATTAATTATATACCCCTAATTTTCATGACCAACAAATATACCCTTACCACACAATAAATATACCCCTCACCTTATCCACTTAAAGATAGATTACATTAATACCCTTTAGCATATAATTTTTTTCCTATTTTATCACACAAACATATTTCTCCATTTAAAAAGTAAATATCTCATTTCACCATCGCACTCCACCACCCAGCCTAGCACCGCCACTAACTCCACCGCCGCCACCTACCACCACCGCCACCACCGCCACCACCGCTAGTCCACCGCCACAACAACCGCCGCCGCCTCCACCACTACCATTTTACCACCACCATCACTAGCAGCAACACCACTTAGGTGGCGCCGTCGCTAACCCCGCCACCACCTACGGTGGTGTCAACAACCGAGTTGATCCGAAAAAAAAAAAATAAAAAAATAAAAACTAAGGTCAATTTCTATTATTTGTACACAAATATTTGTTGTTGACTCCTTACACTAAGATCAATTTCTATTGTTGATACACAAATTTGGTTGTTGATTCCATTTTTCCATTGTTGATACACAAACATTGGTTGTTGATTCCATTTTTCCATTGTTGCTGATACACAAACATTGGTTGTTGACTCCCTAAACTAAGGTCAATTTCTATTGTTGATACACAAATATTTGTTGTTGACTCCTTACACTAAGATTAATTTCTATTGTTGATACACAAATTTGGTTGTTGATTCCATTTTTCCATTGTTGATACACAAACTAAGGTTGTTGATACAAAAATATTGGTTGTTGACTACCATTTTTCCATTGTTGATACACAAACTAAGGTTGTTGATACACAAACATTGGTTGTTGACTCCCTAAAATAGTTGATGGAGTAGTATTCAACAACTTGTCGTCCAACCTCACCACCACCACGGCCAAAGCTGCACAACATTTCCAAACACCACAACAAACAGTAATCACCATTATCTTCATGAACAACTTTAATTAATCATTCCAACCACAACCAACACAATCTCCATCATCAAAATTCATTGTTCTAACCTCACCACAAAGATCACCAACACCACCATCACATGTAATATCCACCAACACCACAACAACCATAACCACCACAATATTCATGGTCGATTTTATCTACATACTACCACCACCAAATGAGAAACTCATCTCTGAAATTAAATTCAAACAAAACCTAACATCATTCATACTCAGACTCATTCTTCCTTCCGTCTCGCCGTGAATCAATGGCAAAGAAACCCATTTTCTTCCCTAAATTTTCTCGATAGAAACTAAATCCAGCTCTCCATGAAATCAATCAAACGTTGCTTCATCTCCTCAATTTGAATCTTGAGATCCCCTCATTCTTCAATTCACGATGTATGAGCAATGGGATGAGTATCTACCTCTCACAAAGCAAGAGAATGAGAATGAGAGAGAGAGAGAGAGAGAGAGAGAGACAGAGAGAGAGAGAGAGAGATCTTCTTTCTTCGTTTTCATGAATCCTAAGCGCAAAACCATCAATCTCTCTTCTTCACCATCCGTCGTCACATGGGATAGCAGTGGCAGGTGGTATATGGCTTTAAGATATTTTCCAGATCTCGAAATTGATTTTTTTTTATTGATTTTCCATTGTATTCTCCATCCGTAGTGGTGGTAGGTGGTAACTGGGTGGTGGTGATGGCGATGGCGGTGACACTCGGTATTTGTGTTGGTTGTGAGATGGTGACTGGGAGATGGTGGTGGTAGTGATGAGACGGTGTTGGTTGTGAGATGGAGACGATGATGGTGAAGTAAAAAGGAAAGAGAGAGAGAATTGAAATAAAAGAGGAGATGATATGGATGTAAGGGTATATTTGTAATGTTGTTTAATCCTTAATGGACCTTCTGATGGCGGATGGAGAGGGGCATTTTTATTGTAGGATAAGGGTAGTTGTGTAGCCCATCAGAATTGAGGGTAATTATATAATTCCCACTATATGGAGTTTTTACTGTATTGCACTAAACTGATCATAATTACTACTCCCTCCGTTACTTTTTAATAGGCTGGTTTCTATAAATAAATGTTAAAAAATAGCTGGGTTTCCTAATCGGGAAAGTCAAATGTTACTTTAGTTTTTAGGGACCACTTTTCTTAACTTTTTTACATTAGTTATGTGGACCATTTCACTTTACTTCTTTTTCGACGATGTCGCTTTATGGGAACCATTTCAATTCACTTCTTTTATTGACAAAGTGCTAGGGATGACCACTTTCAATGATTAGTTTTCTTAATTTCCCTTAATTTTCTCAAAAACCAAACCACCATTAAAAAGAATTATGAAAGATGCGGCGTAAGTAAGTGAAAATATCAACAAAAAAGCCAAAGACAAGAGTTCAAACGTTAAAAAATTTGAACAATAGATTGATATAGTGAAAGATACGGGGAATCTAAGTACAATTTAACATGATATACAGTTGTAGCAAAGAAAGTCAAAAGGTGAGAAATTTGAACAGTTAGGCAAATCTTAGTGCAAAGACTATGATAACTGTCTGTCTTATGAAAACTCTAAATTTTTGCAAAACTATGAGCAAGATAATTGAGAGTCAATTGAAATAGTCCTAGATAAAAATGTCAAGCCTACAGCTTCCAGAAGATATAATCTCTAACATTCTTTCTCGGTTACCAGTGAAATCAATCTTACGATTCAGGAAAAGGTTTGCAAGTCTTGGTGTCGATTATTTCGTCATCCTAATTTTATTAAATTACATTTAGATCATGAAACTGTAAAACAAAGTTTTAGTCTTCTGTGGGAAATTCATGGCAAGATTTGCTCCATAGACTATAGTTATGAATATTCATCGTCGTCGTTATCATCAACACTGTGTAACGAAACTGTTAATATAGATTGCATTGTTGATATGGATTTGCAAAGAGAATTTGACATTGATTACTCAATACAAATATTTAAAAGGAGAAGCAAGAGTTATTGTTCAAGGAATGGGTTTAGTATTGTAAATTCTTGTAATGGTGTAGTTTGTTTGACTGCTCCCGGTGGCACAGTTCTCCTTTGGAACCCTTCTACAAGAGAAACCAGAAAAATTCCACGTACAACTGGGTTCATTGGTTTTGGTTATGATTCTGAAATTGTGAATTCAAGATGATAGAACTTACAAAAATCAATCCGGCAAAAGGAAAGAGAAGATCCGCATATTCAAATTATTCTGACTGGGAGGAAAATCTGCGAGTGTATTCATTTGAATCAAATTCATGGAAAGTAATTCCAAAAATCCCTTACAAAATTACTACTTATGATATTATATTTTTCAAAGGAGCTTTCCATTGGTTAGCAAGACCCTGTGATGGATCAAAACAAGTTTTAGTTTCTTTTGCTATGCATGATGAGAGCTTCCAGGGAAGTGCTACTGCCTCAACATTTTTATCATGATGATTTAACTGGACGTTTAAGTGGAAGTGCAAAAGTGGGTGTCTTGGGAGGATTCCTTTTGCTCTAACTTATACTCTTTACAATGTTCGAACAGAAATATGGCTAATGAAGACAAATTCTTGGACTGAACTTTGCATCATGGATCTGCGAGTAATTTGTGAACATCCCGTTACATGCTTCACCGTTATACAGTCTTTTCCGAAATGGAGAGTTACTATTTCAAAGCATCCTTTTGGTCAAAATGGAACACATCTGTTTTTATATGACCCTAATCATGGAAAGGGTAGAGCTGTAGATATCCATGGTATGCCTCCAGAGTTCGAGAAATACAATATTACCATCAGTTCTGCTACATTGAGACCTTGGCTTCAGTAGGCTCCAATACTTCAAAGGACGAAACTCAAAGGAAGATGACACTTAGGAGCTGGAGTAAGAGGCGTCTGTAGCGGTAATTTGCAGGAGACTTAAAGATGAGTTAATTGAAGCTGCAGATCAAACTGCAGGTTAACATTTTTAAGAGCTTTCCAAAGTTAAATGAGGTTATTTCCCAGAAAAACGTCTAGTTTTGTGTGTACTTGAATTTGACTTTAATGCTAGATTTAAGTTATTTGTGCTATTTGCATTACTTTAATGGAATTGTTGAAGTTATGAACATCCACATAGAAATTGGAAATGATAGATTGACCGAACCACTCTTCCGATTTTTTCCCGCGTGAAATAAGAAATGGGATCACATATGCTCATTACCAATCCGTTTCTATCGGGACATTTTGGTGTAAAAACTGTCGGTAAGTTAAGTGTAGCAGCTCCCCATAGAAATTGCTCTCAGAATCCATCCTAAATGTTCTTAATTAGTTTTTTAATCTTAGGTCCCAACTCCCAAAGTTCATTCTCTCGCCTGGTTTTGAATCTCAACACTATTAGTTGACTGGTCAATTTTAAAACCTAAATTTCTAAGAGATCCCACAATGGACTCATCAAAACCAAATTTTTAGCTCGAAAAACTGCATTTAATGGAACGGAGTATCGAACAAAAACTAGACTAAAACCAAAAACCAAACCATATTGGTCTTTGGTTTAGTTTTGGTCGGGCGTAGATTAAAGTTGCGCCTGACCAAATTTTAGTCTCCTCCATCACATAACATGGACTAAACCCAAATTTTGGTTTTTTTTTTTTGCTCTTTGCTCTTTGGTTATGGTCGCACTCCCGATTCTGCTCTTAACTCAAGTGACAAATTTTTACTGCACATGTTATAAGCTTCTGTCCCCTTTATTCAATTTCCTTCATGAGAACAAAATAATTACATGGAAAGAAAATAAATAAAGAAACCATTAAAATAAAGACATGGTAAAAACTCACACTTGAAGTAAAATGATTGTATTATTATTAAAGAAATTGGCTTAATTGCCCAAATATTTTCTAATGGACGAGTAAAATTAGTTTGGGTGAAATGGACACCAAAAAAATAGCAAGAATGAATCGGTCGGGATTCATCCTACTTAAACTTAAAAAATAGCGAGTGTGAAAATCGATGCATCCCGATGTAAATTAAAAATAAGAAAAAAATATTTGAAAATGGGTAGGATGAAACTGTTTTACATCATAGCTATTTTTACATTCTCGCCCATTTAAAAACAATTATATTTTACATGTCTTTTCCCAGTAAATTGTCCATATTGGGTTAATTGACCAATTTTGTGATTTATTAAGTTACATCTAGATCATGAAACTGAAAAGGAAAATTTTAGTCTCATGTGGGATTATCAAGGCAAGATTTGCATTTTTTCTCATAATTTATAAGGGCTAATACCAATCTTATTAAGGGAATACCATTCGGTCGATCCAACGGCCATGGATGCTTCAGGTCATTTTGTCTTATATGGAATGGTATGGTATCCCCCTTAGTAGGACCGGTATCGCTTCTTATAAATCATGGAAAATTTGCTCCACAAACTTTAATTATGAATGTTCATCATCACAAGTATCATCATTACTATATATATAATGAAATCATAATGTAGATTGCTCGGTGGATTTTGATTTGCTGTGGATGGGCTTTTAATGTTAATTAATAATTCTTGTAATGTACTCCCTCGGCCTCAAATTAATAGTCCTAATTGACTTTGTCAAGATATTAAGGAAATCCTATAAAATGTCGACTAACCTTGACTA